>PVJH01002294.1:0-173601 GCA_004026705.1 Nesogale talazaci
GATTTTGTTTCTTTTTCTTCTATGAAATACCCACTTGCCAAGGATAATTTTTGAATAATTGTGCCAAAAAACATTACAATTTCTGATATATTTAGGATAAATATGTGTATTATTTAAGATGAACACCATTCAGAAAATAACATGTTTGTCGTAACTCAATGACATAACTTGAGTAATTGAGAATAGTATAGTTTTTAGTCTTAGTGGTACCGTTACTGAATAATTCCAAACAATTTGGATTGGCCTGCAACGTTTCCCTTTCAAATTTGCAGAGGTGCTTCTTTGTGAGACCTGAAATAAGGTAGTCAGCACATTAAAGACTAATAATGTAAAGAAATCTATTCTGCAACATCCCCACACCCACTACATCCCTAATGCTTAGTAGGAAAAGAATTCCCTGGCAGTGGTCACTAACAAACTGCAGGGAAAATAAGAGATGTGTGCTGCCTCCTTCTATTGAGCCAACACAGACAAAAATTGTAGGAGCGGGACTTTTAAAAGTGCATGGAAAATGAACTTGGAATAGAAAGATGATGGGATTTTACCATCGATTTTTTTAATTTTTGTCCTCCTTTTTCCTGTAGTGAAGTCTCCTGGTTCCAAAATCTCAGAAAGGAATACCGCTGCAAATCTGAGAGGGAAATGTCACAGACCAATACAACTAGCTGGGAATTATTTAGACAGTTAGAAGTAATCTATTGTTTGAAGAAGAACTGCACCTCAGAGTGAAAGGACTCTTGCTATTAAGAAAAAAGTTGAAAGAGTAAGCTAAAAGTTAGAGACAGAAATACTTACTATCCCAATGCTACTTTCTGAGCATATTTGTGCATCCAGATGGTATTAGAATCAGAAGGGGCATTCCTGAGAAACGCTACTGTCACTCCCTGGAACTTCTCTTGTGGTCTTTCAGGTAGAGATATGTTCCTTTACCCTGCACAGGAAACCATACAGTTACACGAATATCATTTGCTGGAAATAGTCAAATCAACCTCAAAATCTCTTGCCACCAAATTGATGCCAACTCATAGTGACCCTATAGGTCAGGGTCAGAACTGCTTCTTTTGAGTTTCAGAGACCGCAACTGTTGGCACGAGTAGAAAGTCCAGTCTTTCTCTCTCTGAGGGACTGGTGGTGTGAAACTGCAGACCATGTGAATCACAGCCCAATGTGCAAACACTGCACCATCAGGCCTCCTGGGGAGATAGCAAAAACCTACCAGCAAGCTTCCTGTCTGCACACCCAGCTGAAAACTGCTCAGCACCTATTGCTGACGTGACCACGTTATGGACAAGAGGAGCCTGGTAGTGCCATGTATTACATATGTTGGACTGCGAAGCACACGGTCTGTAATTTGAACCCAACAGCACCCCCATGGGAGACAGATGGGGGTATCTCCTCCTATAAACATTTAGAACCTTGGAAGCTAAGAGGAGCAGTTCTCCTCGTCCTGTAGGCTAACTGTGAGGTGAATAGATTCCATGGCAGAGAGTGTGGGTTTAGTTGGAGTTACCTGGCGTCAAGGGAGAATTCAGCTCAGTCCTATGTACATGAGTCCTGGGACTCAGCAGTCACGTCTCATATAGATAGTAAAATCAGTTAGCCATATGCCCAATGAAAAAGGTTTTATGGCAATTTTTTTGACTGCCATCAGGTCAACTCCAGCTCTATCTGAGACAGTAAACCTTTGTCTTTCTCTTTAAGAACAGCTGGTGGCTTCAAACTGCTGACTTTGTGGTTAGAAGTTCAAAGTATTTTTTTTTATGACAATCATAGCATGGTAACTTTCTTCCACTTTGGAGGATATATATATGTATGTATGTATGTGTGTGTGTGTATATATATATAATGATCATTAGAACAGACATAGAACATTTGCTTTGTGTGTATTGCTTACTAAAAATATAAATGACTGATATTCTGACAGAAAATCCTAGAATAGTTTAAAGTTTTACCTTCAGCACACCTTCTCATCTAAAAAGGATATGTGTAAATAAATAGACGATGAAAGGTGTGTTGGCTGCAGAGGCATATCTGTGAAAAACATTGCCTTTAGCAGTTTTAACTCACAGAATGATCACTCACAATGGCTCATACAAACTCCAATATCATGTAGAAATGGTGCATCAACCCACCTTTGTCCCAAGTGTGGCCCAGGGTACACATCATACCTACCACACCATTGATCCTACCCAAGGGCCTTCCATATCATTGTGCGTCTGCAGCTCAAGATCTCTTCTCTATAGAAATGGTACTTTCAGGGACTCCCTGTCTAAGAAAATAGGATTATCTCCTCTACTAGAAATAAAACACAGTCTTTTAGATAGAGAATGAAATGTAAAGGACAAAAAATATAAAATAGTTCCAATTTCTGAATATTTTCCTAAAATCATTTTAATAAGTGCCTAAACATTCAGAAGTACAAACATTTTATTTATATTTGTTTAGGGATACATTTTTTGATGCATACATATATGCATGGATGTAAACATACAGACACATGCACACACACTTATAATCATTTGGTCTTCCTACTCCAATGGAGGGTTTAAAACATTTTTTAATAAAAAGGTTAATCTGATGTTCTTAAACTGATGACATTCTAACCTTCAAAAGCATGTGTTTATCATGAGTTTTCACCACCCCAAATAGTTTTGACCTAGGGTTACAGCACTGGCTCAGAATATTTCAAAGGGACTAACGTGGATGATAAGCAAACACTTCATTATGGAGTCTCAGTATGTGTAAGACTCTTCAAATCCCCAAGAAGATTTCTCAGCTTTTCCAGAAAGTGGTTAAGGAGTTCAAACTCAGAGGCTAGAGTCAATCAGAGAGTCCTGCTGGGACTGAACAAAGAGCAGATGTGGTCACCCCTTAAAGCATGGGTGCCCTGCCACAAGTCTGGCTGGGGGGTGGGAGTGGAGCCATTAGAATACTGGCATTCCCTTCAAGGTGATGCCTCATCAAAGTGAGATTTTAAGTCTTAATTGAAAATGCTCACCTCTCATCAGAGTCCATGCCCTTTCCATCTGAGGGCACACCTACAAGAAAGGAGAAAGAGGCAAAGGGAATAATGATACTTCTTGGACTCACATTCATAGAACATGACATAAACCAGTACCTTTCCAGTGCAGTGAGAAACTCAGTTTATCCTATAGGAAGAAAATGCACATGCATGCATGTATACACATATAACATGAGCATTGTCATTTGAGAGAGAAAAGCAAAATGAAAGCCAACAAATGCAAGGATTTTAGCATTATTGCTGAAGTCCCTGGGGGATGCAGATGCTTAATGTGCTCAGTTACTAATGGACAGGCTCGAGTGGAGCCTCAGATAAAGGTCTAGTGAGCCATTTCCAAAAAACACGCACTGAAAACTCTCCGAAGCACAGTTCTTCGGTGACACAGGTGTGTTGGGTTGGCAGCAATCAGAATAGACTCTGAAACTGATTTACATCCTTGTTGCAGCTTAGACAAAGGTAAACTGAGGACACCAGGAAATTGTAAAGGGTTCCCCGGTTGGATACTGGTGCACAAGTCAGCTTGAAACTTTCACATGCCTATGGCCAGTTTTTCTTGGTTAGTTTTCCATATGAATTAAATTGAAAGGATTTTCCAGTCATGGTCAGTATTAACTAAATGAGGATCGTTTATCATGCATCCCACACTCACACTGTGCCCCATGCCCTTCATCTTTCCCTTGTCCTAAAGGCCACCTCCCTACCCCATTAGTTTCTTAACCCTACCTTTTCCAGATTGACAACAGAGGAACTCAGGCAGCACCTTCCTGCTGACTCCCCCCACCCAGTGTTCCACCCCCACTCCGCCCTGGAGGAAATCCATGGAGAAAACTAATTATGTTTTTCTAAGTAGGCAGAGCACTTCTATTTAGCAGAAGCTGGGACCCGATGTTGACCTAACACTGAACGTTTCAAGTAAACTGCCAGAAGCCCCATCAACTTGCTGAGAGTAATTTAGAGTATGAAATGTGTTAAATTATTCAAAGGGCTGAATAAGCATAAACAGGCAGTACAACAGGAGAGATATGCATACCCAGCGATGCTGGTCTGACATTTAATACATCATATTAGCACCCCTGTTAGTGCAAATCACCCACCTTCCGGCATACAGTCCCGCCACATGCTCACTAACAGACTCAGAGAGAGCACCCTTCTCCATCAAGAAGTATGTTAGCTGGTTCTTTTTTCCATCATCCACCCCAACTCCACAGCTGACTTTTGATTTTTAGCATGCTCTGTTTATTACTCCAAAATTAGTCAAAAAAATACCCCGGGTTGAAATATAAAAGGCTGGGCTGTCTCTCTTTTCAAAGTCAGACCATAAGTTCAAACTGTCTCTACTACTAAAAGGAACTTTTAAGAAATGAATCTTTTTTGTTAGAACAGTTTTAGGTTTAGCAATAACAGTATTCATCAAACTCTGGTAATCCCCAAATACCCCCTCTCCTCCCTGTTCACTCTTTTTCCTACTATGAGCACCCTGCTTTCGGGTTGCACATTTGTTACTGTGGTAGACAGGTATGGATACATTATTGAAGTCCATATAAAAACATTTCTTCAATGAAAAAGAGAATAAAATCTCCCTTTGAAGTCCTAATAATGTCAAACTTCTATGTCCTAAATATGACAGCTCCAAAACTGCAAGCAGTCTGAAACAAAAACAACTATGAAATGATTCCAACAGAATCTACTGGTTTGAACTGGTGGCCCTGATGGAAAAATACAGGAACTAATTTCTGTTAATTCAGGTGCTCATTCTTGTTAAATGACATCACATTTCCTCTGACTTTTAATAACTACGACTGACCAGAACATCACTGTTGTTCACGACCCACCTGCCCATATGATGGTGTGCTATGTAGTGTAACTGTTTTTCCACTCGGGGACTCATCTTCCACCACTATAGCAGACAACATTCTGTTGTGACCCAAAAGCTCTTCCTTGACTAATTTTCAGATCTAACTTGCCAGTCTTTCTTCTTAGATTGTGCCTGTCTGGAACTTCCACTGAAAGTCTGCCCACAGGAGTAGGACAAACTGACAGACAAGTGGGAGAAATTCAAAGTAGATCTGAGCTATTCATTCGTCTGTTCATCAAAAGTCTAGAGAAGATTCATCGTGTGCTATACATTAGTCCTAAGCTAAGCAGAGACGGAGGGAGTGGGAAAGAGTCAAGTGAACCTCAGAGAAGAAGAAATCATAGTCCTTATTACTGAAAAATGAGTAGTCTAGAGGTGAATGAGCACAGAGAAATCCTAAGACCATGCAGTAGGTACCATAATGGAGGTATGTGGGGAAAGCATCCAAACAAAGGATATCGCAGTTAATGCTACAGGAAAGCTTGGGAAACCTTCACAGAAACCTGTAGACTGAGGCAACAGGTTCTTCCATTAAGGCCTTTTCTTTTTACCCTGGGGCTGTCTGCTGTCCTACAGCATGCAGCAATCTGCTACCCAAGAGCATTCTGAGCACATCTGGACAGTAAGTCACTGAACAACCATCAGGTTCTTGCTCCAATTGAGATGGTCCTTGCCCTCCCCTTATTTCCCTTATCCTACCCACCATCCCCTCAGGAGATTTCATTCTTCTTCCTTAAACAGTGACAGTATCCATTTGCATACCTCATCCCTTGTTGCTGGAAAACTCTTGGGCGGTTCCATCTCAGAGGACTTAGAACACAACTTTCACATGTTCTCTTCTGCCAGACACACTGTGGGAAGCCTTCACCAGAAAATGCAGAAATCAATAGTAAAGCGCTTTACTTCTCTGTTTAGGCTAGGGACTCCCACAAGAATAATCTTTTACAATCTATCAGCCTCATCTGTAGAGTTCAATTCCTGGATCTTTTCCAAATCACTCATTGGGATGTTTTGTAGCAACTCTCTCTGGGAGCAGCTACCTCTTCCCTATCTTCTTAAACTACACTTTCAAGTATTGGGTCTAAATTTCTGAGCTTCCTGAGCCCCACTATTATTTTCACACCTCTTCTCCCCAAGTTCCAGCTCAGAATATTCAATCCCTCCATGTCTGTACATTTTGCCCTTACATTCTTGAGTCCTCTGTGTTGTCATCCTCCACCAATAGCCTCATAGTTTGCTTGTTCACTATAGGTCTTACTCATGGTTCACAAATCCTCAGTCTTCATCATGGGCGTCTCTTGTATATCTTTAATGCACACATGGTAAACTTGCATAAACTATACAACACTGAGGTTTCTATGTTCTTAGACACCCCTGATTTCCTAAAGACTTTCTTCATGTGCTAACTGCAAATTCCATTTCCACATCAGCCTCTGTCATCACCAGAAATGGCCCCATCTCAACAATCAATAATTTATACAGATCACTCTCTATACTTCTAGTTCATTCACTAAAAAACTCACATGAAATCAATTTCTAAGTTGCATTGACATGTCTGTATCATTGATCCCATCACTTTCTCACTACCCATTAGCACCCTGGTTTCTTCACTTGTCTTCTCATCTAGATTAGTTCCCTGGCTCATTGTTCCATTTAATCCTTTCCCATAACCTTTGGTTTCCATAAAGTTCTCTCCCTCCATCATAATCGCTAAGGAAAATGTACACTATCCATGATATATAGTCTATCTGTATCATTGTAGCTAAATGTTAGTGACCTAGAGTTATAGATGAGCGTAGATTTGTGTGGTGTGCATAAAATCATTCTAAGTATATTGCTATCATTACAAATTAGGAAACTCTGATCTTAAAAAGAGTTGATAGGCACTGACCAGAACTTCTTCATGTTTCTTTATGCTCCAGTATTCTCCGTTTGTCACAATGATATCACATCTTTCTCTCTCAGTACAAAATATGTAAGTGGAAGATGAGCTCCCTAGGGTGGGAAAGCACTACATGAGGGCAGCAAAAATCAACTCAAATAGGCCAACAATCATAAAGATGTCATAGGACTGGATAACAGTTTATGAGGTTGCATATAGGGTAGTCATGAATGGGAGCAAACTTGATAGAAAATACCTCCAACCACATTACTACTATACCTAATGTTTTTCCTCCCCTGGCTGGTTCCTAGCTGTTGTCTTTTACCTTATAGCATTATGTAAATGAAAGCCCACATTGGTTATTCTCATTTCTCCTCACAAATTCATTGATCTGGCTCTACTTTATTTTTCTCTGTCATGAGGTTTGAACTCCCCTTCTGACCAAAAAGTCTCATCCAGATTATGGACCCTCTGTCTATGCTCCCTCTCTTGTTCCCAAACTTCCTCTCTATAACTACAACACTAGTATCTCAGATCTCTTCTTTCACAAGGAGTTTCTTGTAATTGACCATATACATTAACCTTCATCTATTTCATGCTTGATTATATAGCTGTCTGTCTTCCACTCACCAGTCCCCTAACTTTTGCTTTAAGAACCTCACTAATGCTCAACACTACTCCTAGCATATTCATCTCCCTTTCCTGTTGCTGTGATGTCAAAAGCTATGCCCTGAGTATTTCACATGCCAGGACCGTTACCCGTGAGTGAAAGATTTCAGCAAAACTCCCAGACTAAGTCAGCCTTAGAAAAAATTACCTGGTAATCTACTTTAAAAAAACTAGTCAATGAAAAAGGGGGTAGTTACATAATCTGTTGTCAATTTGAGACTGTGTATGTCCGGGTAGACTGGAGGAACAAATTTATAGACACGCATATGGATATAAGGAAAAAGGTTTATATACAAGAGAAATGGGACATTGATAAAGCATCCCAGCCCAGTCCAGTTCAAAGTCATAAGTCTGATATTACTCTATGTGCCCAATATCAGTCTAAAAAAGTCTCCTTTCGACTCACAAAGTCACAGGCCAGTGGGTGCAGAGTGCCGGCACCAATAGAGGTCTTCCCATGGCTCCTCGCTTCCAGGGCTCAGGGTCCATCAGCAACATTCCGTGGTGGCAGAAGCAACTCATTGTTGGCAGGGGTCCCCTCAAGGCCATTCCAGCTTCAGAGGTCTGGTTCCATTAGGGCAAGACCATGTGGCTTCTCCTTCGGCTCCTGCAGCAGCTTGGACACTGCCATCTTGTCTTGTTCCTAATTCCTTGTCTCTGAGGCTCACTCCCAATACCTAGGGAGATAACTTCTCATGTTTATGAGGATAAATATCACGAGATTTCCCAGACTAATCAGGAGAAAGCCATGCCCACACAGAGGCCTCATTGACTACTCAATGGCTATCTCCAGATTAACAGACTAGACTCCACCCGTACATCTCAATCATAAAATTAACATAAGCATATGACCGCCACAGAGACTTAAGAACAAAGGGGTAGAGTTTAGCTTGTCAATCAGGTCACAGCTTTATGATCTCACTTGGAAGCACTCAGGAGATAAATAGCTCATTGGAGGTGGGACACACACTCACTCCCCTAGAGACATTCCTCTTAGAATACACATGGAGTTATGCTAGAGCCCTGGAGCTGGCAGACACCTGTGGAGGCCCATGCCAGCACTTAGGTGCGCTACCACACTGAATTCACAAGACTTTCCACCCACTGGCCTGTGATCTTGCTGCATTCAGTGTCATTTCATGTGTTTTGTGAATCTGAAGAAGACTTTATAGATCGGTGTTGGACTTGTATACTTGATCTGGACTGGACTGGGATGTTTTCACAATATAAAATTTCTCTTTTATATAAAAATCATATTTATACACATGAGTGCCTCTGGATTTGTTTCTCTAGTCTACCTGGACTAACACAAAAAACATAAGGATTCAACACTCATTACTTGGCATAGTGCATTGAGAAAATCTGTTGCAAAAGATATCCTTAAAGTGGTAAAAAGCAAGATGTCACCTTGAGACTAAGGCATGCTCCTCCCAATGCAAGGTATTTTTAATCCCCTCATATACATGCAAAATAGAAGAAAGATGACGCTGGATTTTTTTTGTAACATTTCTCAGCCTGCAAAACCCTCTGGAGCAGCTCCTCTCTGCCCTGACTCTATGTCCACGGTAGTGGACTGTGCATGTAGAAACTTGACAGTGACTAAAGAAGATTGGAGAAGAATTGATACTTTTGAATTATAGTCTTGGCAAAGACTAAAGACTATGTCAAGGGATGCCAGAAGAACAAACACATTTGTCTTGGAAGACATACAGCCATAGCATTCCATAGAAGTGAGATGGAGAGACTTCTTCTACTGTAATTTAGACATGTTATCAGGAGAGGCAAGTTCTTGGGAAAGGACACACACTTGGTAAAGCAGAGGGTTAATAAAGAGGGGAAGACTTTCAATGAGGTGAATTGACACAGTGACTATAACAATGATTTCAGTCAGAGCAAAGACCATGAAGATGAGCAAGGACCAAGTCATTTTTAATTTTTGTTTACAGAGTAGATTTAAATCAAAACCAATTAGATGGCACCTAACAACATTGCTCCAGAACAACGGTTCTCAACCTATGGGTTGAGAAAGGGTCAAATGACCCTTTCACAGGGCTGTCTGATTAATAACAGTAGCAAAATTACCGCTATAAAGTTGCAATGAAGATAATTTTATAGCTGGAGGGGGTCATTACAACATGAGGAATGTATTAGAGTCGCTGCCTGAGGAAGGTTGAGAACCACTGCTAGAGAAGATGAACCCTCCAGTGGGGAAGGCTCTCAAAAACACAGTTGCCACAACCATGGACACAAGCCAACTCATGATTGGGAAGGTAGCATGGCATCAGAGAACATTTTGCTTTGTAGCTCAAAAGGTCACCATGAGTTGTGACAGCCTTGGCAGCAAGTAACAACAACAAATGACCATTAAGTTGTCAAATACAATAGACTCTGACCCTTAGGTCACCTAGTGACCCACTGGGATCATTTTAGTGACCCAGTAAATAATTCTTAATTACGATGATGGGTAGCTATTCTTACTAATGAATTAAAGTAGGTACTTTTGATTTATGGCAATGGCCGGTGGTATATGGCGGCTCTCACTGCACCATGGTGCTTACGATTTGGTGAGTTCATCGAGAGCCAGCTGTCAGTGGCTATCTTCTTCCAGATAAGCCGAACAAATGAAAAGCAAAATGCACAGTTTGAGCTCTCATGGGACTTTTCTCTGGATGAAAGTACTGACATAATAACGTTGCGAGGCTTGCAATCATTGCTTGTTGTGGAGCTACTGATTCCCCAGCTCTTCGTCAAGAGCCGTGTGTATGTTCACCAGCGTTAGGTACGATGAAAGGTATGGACATTTTAAAGAATGTTCAAGAATTCATTAAATTCTAAAATGTAAATGATTTTAATTTGAAGAAAAAAATATTTTCTGTCACAACTAATGGAAATTTTATGTGCAAAGCCTCCTCGAAGCAGTCAAATGAAGTGATGAGCATGGTGATTAAAATAACTAACACAATTCTAGCTCATTCTGCCTTGAATCACAGAAAATGTAAGACATTTTTAGAAGAAATTGAATGTGAATATATTGATTTATTAATGCATCCTGATGTTTGCTGGCTAAGCAGAGGAAAGGTTCTAAATCACTTTGTGAGTGCATTGATGCAATTGAAATATTTATGAGTGAAATCAGTGAAAGTTTTCCTCAAGTCAAAGATAAAAATTGGCTTCTTAAATTAAAATTCTTAGATATTTCTAATCTCTTCAATGATTTAAATTTGCACTTATAGGGCAAGGAACAGACAATTCTCAAATTTTATAAAGAATGAAAAAGGTTTTGTTGTAAGATAGTTCTATTCCAGGGTGACTTAATGAAATAAACATTTAAATATTTTCCTTTAGTAAAAACTCATAAAGGAATTACAAATGCAGAAGTAAATATGGTTAAAACTTATATGGATGCCATTCAAACCAAATTTGAAATCCGATTTCAGAACTTTAAAGCCATGGTCCTATGTTCAGTTTTATAATAAAACCTGATCAAATGGAGGACAATGTGTTGGATCTGCAATATTTCAATTTCCTTGAAATTGAAAAACTAAATATGGACTTAATTGACTTCAAAAGCAATATGGACAAGAAAATTCAAGGCTTTAAGAAGACAACTTGAAGTCACTAATGAAAATCACTTAAGCATGATAGTTATATGTTGGGAGTCACTTCCTTCCAAGTTTTCTTCGATAAGGAAAGTTGGTTTCACTTTACTATCAGCTTTTGTGTCCTTATACTCATGTGAACCGTATTTTCCCAAATGAAATTCATATTCAATTCATCGCAAAACAGGTTAACGAATGAAAATTCAGAATCATGTGTTCTTTTAAAAACAAAGAATTATCACCCAAATATCTCAAACCTTACAGGGATAATGAAACAGCATCAAGGAAGTCATCATTAAAATGATTAAATTTTTTAAATTAAATAGGCATTCATTTTATTTATATGGTGTTTACTTCTCTGCTAACATTCTATGATTTCTTTCAAGTTGTAAATACAGATTTGATGATAATAAATTTGTAATTCTGTATTTAAGGTGTATTGGATTATCCCATCTGTATGATGTTTATATTTTCTGTATTCTAAGATAATGCGTAATCTAAAATACAGTGATGTGACCCACCAGCAAAAATTTTTGTGAAAAACAATTGAAAACTGATCTACTTGAAAAAAAAATGTTGCCAACCACTGCAATAGACTCTTCTCTTTTTTCTTCTGGCAGGAAATCTGAACAATATGTGAAAGTTAACTGTTCTTTCCATTTTGAAACCCTGCTTTTCCCCTTTAGTTCTTATCATTACCATCCTTTTCTCCCACTTCTTTCATTGTTTTTGTTTGCTTTGTGGACTTCTCCATCTTTAACTTTCAGAGCAGACACCTCCATTTACTTGTTTATATTATGTTCTAAGATATTCTCCATTGTTTTCAAGAATTGAAGCATCATAATTATCTTGTTGGTTCCCAAATTCATATATCCATTTAGCTGCTCCCTGCCTTCTCTAGCCATTCACATTCTTTATTTTTCATTTAGGTATCTCACAGTACATACATTTTAGTATCAATAATACAGAACTATACATGTCCCCCCTGTAACCCACCTTCCATCTCCCTTTACCTCATTCTTTTGAGTTGAAGTTATCACCACCGTGTAGATAAACTCATGAGGCAAATCTAGATGATAATCTCTTTCTTATTAAGCACACACCTCTCTAATGCTACCTAATGTATTAGAAAGCCTTATGATTTCCACTTCTAACCTTGAATCTTTAATCCATCCACTTTTATTTCTCTTCTCACCATTGTACTTCCACCTCCCATTACCTCTTCCTCACACTGTAGTAAAATCTTCTTCACTGACTGCTCGTGTTTATAGCATGCGTCCAGTCATTTTCCACAATGGAACAGAATGATTTTTCTAAGTTATACATTTTTTCTTTATTTTTAGTTTTTAACCTAACCCTGACCCTAACCCTAAGTTATACATTAAATAACAATTCAGTCTTCCTAAAACCATGCTTCTGAAATGAATGCAGAGTCAAATTCAGATTCCTTAAGTTGTAAGCATTGTAGCAACTATCATATCAGTACTATTTTGTACACATCTTTGGTTTTAGATGAATTAGCATCTTTTACTCCTCACAGACCATGTTCATTCCATTTAGAATAATAAGGTATTTCCTCCCTTGTCAAATAATCCCCTTTCTGTGGGACCTCTGCTTCTCTGACAATTATTCTCCAGTCTTCTTCTGTAGGAACCCATTGAGTCTGTTCTATTTAAGACAGAGAGGTCACCTCAGACAGTTACGGTGATTAGAATTATGACAATTTGGGGGGCGGAGGGGGGGCTAGAATTCCAGAGGGTTAATCTTGATGGATTTTCTCAAAGGACAGTGGACATACACAGGGACTTATTATGAAAGATATTTTAGATCATATAAAACGGCACTGGTCGGAAAGGGCCAGAAGACTTGCTATGGGGAATTGTTCTTCATCACAGAACCATTCTGTCTTCCAAGACAGGACAAACTTGCAATTTCATGAAGTAACCCAATTCCATCTACCCTGCAACGCTAAGCTCTCACTTTCAAGCTTTTTCTTCCATTTTGATTAACCCCAAAGTCAAAAAACATAAAGTAAGAGCACCACTGGAGTCTCTCAAGTATGTCAAAACTGCCATCCTGACTTAATATAAAAAGGAAAACTCATCAAACACTGCCTGCAGATGAGTATCAGTCTGGATGAAGCCTTGACCAAGAATCGGCTCCACACTCTGATGCTTTCTTACATAAACAGTGTTCTTCTTTTTTGAAGGAGTTTAGTAAGCAATATTTTTGGCTTGCCCTCACAGACATAAGGATGTGTCAGTGGCTCTAGTCTACTGTTTTAGGGAGGTTGCTTTGGAGTCCTGTTGGTGTCCTGGATCCCAAGTTGATCTACTAACCACAAGGTCAGCAGTGTGAAACCACCAGCTTCACGGCTCCTATAAAGATTGAGAGCCTAGGAAATGGACAAGGGGGGTTCTAGTATGTCCTGTGGGGTAGATATGTCATAATTGGCTAAATGGAAGTGAATTTTTTTATTTAGGTTTTGGTTTTTGGATGATCCATTATATGTCCACTTACCTTACTGATAAGTAACTTCCACATATTGTAAGTTAGGCTCTTTTATTTTAAGAATATTTTTTATTTGTAATCATTTTATTGGGGACTTGTACAATGTTTATCATAATCCATCCATCCATGTGTCAAGCACATTTGTACACTTGTTGCCATCATCATTCTCATCCCCCCCACCCCATCTTTCCCTTACCCTTCTGGTATCACTCCTCTAATTATTGGTCCTAAGGAGTTTATTTGTCCTGCATTCCTTGTGTTTCTAGTTATTATCTGTATCAGTGTTATTATCTGTATCTGTATCCTCTGGCCTAGTTGGATTTGTAAGGTAAAATCTGGATCATGATAGCGAGGGAAAGGAATCATTAAAGAACTAAAGGGAAGCTGTATGTTTCATCGGTGTTACATTGCACCCTGACTGACTTGTGTCCTCCCTGTCATCCTTCTCTAAAAGGACGTCCACATCCTCTAAAGGGATGTTGCCTACAGAGGGCTTGCATCTTCACTCCACACTCCCATTCATTCACAATGATGTGATTTTTTGTTCTTTGATGCCTGATTCCTGATCCTATCAACACCTCGTGATCACACAGGCTGGGGTGCTACTTCCATGTGGGCTTTGTTGCTTCTCATCTAGATGGCCACTTGTTTATCTTTAAACATTTAAGATCCCAGATTTAAGATCTTTTGCTCGCTGGACATCATCAACTTTCTTCACCACATTTGCTTATGCACCAGCTTTGTCTTCAGTGACCACGTCTGAAGCATCACGGAATGCAAGGTTAATAGAACAAAATGTTCTTGGGTTGAGGGAATACTTGAGTAGGGGCCCAGGGTCCAACTGCTTCCTTAATACTAAACCTATAAATATATGTACATAAGTCTATTTCCCAATCATCATATATAAATATATTTATATATGTATATGCCTGTATTCAGAACTCTACAAATGCCTTTTGTCTCCTAGTACTTTCCTCTATTTCCTTGTACTTTCCTCTTGTTCCACTATCATGTTCAGCCTTCATTTGAGTTACAGTAATTCCTCTTGGTTACATTGCCTTTGATCAAGCCCTGCCAGGTCCCCTACACCCTCCTAGTCATTGATTTTTGATCACTTGCTATTCCCTCTTCCCTGGGTTTGTTAACACCCACTTTCTTTACCACCTCCCCCTCTCCCATGCCCCCTTGGAACCATAAGTTTTGTTGTTTTCTCCTCCAAATTATTTATTCAGCCTATCTTATACACACAAAAACAAGGCACAGCAAAACAAAGCAGCAAAAGAAAACAAAGCAATACTAACCAAACAACAACAACAAAGACAAGCCTATACATAGTTCTAGGTGCATTTATTGACCTTAATAGTGTTGTCAGGTTGTGTCTGATGGGGTGCCACACCCTGGCCCCAAAGACTCTTTTTCCTTATTCCCTGAGGCCTTCATTACTCTGCTTACCTTACTTTCTGTTGCACACTGTTAATGTTTCATTTCGGTGTAGTGCAACCACCCCTCAAGGGGAAGGTATTGTTTATATATATCCAGAGAAAGAGGGACCAGACTTCATCCCAGTGCTCCAAGATGTGAATGCAACATTCTGGCATGAAAGATGAAACCAATAGAGAGGTCTCAGGGGCCAGCCACAGTCCCACCTCTGTGGACAGGCCCCTTTCCCTAAAGAAGAATTCACTTCAGAGGGCAGCACCAAAGTTACAGTTCAGGGAGAGGGACATGTCTGATCAGAGCAGTAGAAGCAAACAAAAGGGAAGGGAGAGAGGGTAGAGCACAGCCTGGCCCACCAAGCCCTGAGGACAATATTCCTGCTCAGTGCAGCAAATGCACAGAGAGGATCAGGGAGACATCCTGCTATGAGACACAATGTCCCTCCCTGACCCATAGCACTTCTGGGACAACACTGGAGACACAGTACTGGAAGTATGCCCAATTTGATCCTCAAATTATTATTATCAGTTATCTTATTATCAGTTCTTATTATCTTATTATCAGTTCTTCCCACATCCACATGCATGTATTACATTTTCAGTGTTCACTTTTTAAATAAACTCTAATCATTAAATTGCTTTTAGTAGGTGCCATCAAGTGGGTTCCAGCTCATAGTGACTATCCATACAGCAGAAAGAAGCATCCTTCGCCATCTTCACAATGCTTTGTTTGAAATCATTCTTGTAGTCACTGTATCAAGCCATCTTATTGAAGGTCTTCTTTTTCCCTGCCCTTCTACTTTATCAAGTGTGATGTCCTTTTCTAGATATTAGTCTCTCTTTATAATATGTCTAAAGTACATAAAATGAAGTCTTCCTGTCCTCATTTGTTAGGAGAATTCTGACTGTACTTCTTCCAAAACAAATTCATTTGTTCTTTGGTTGTCCATAGTAATTTTGAATTCTTCATCAGCATCATAATTCAAATGCATAGATCATTCTCAGGCCTTCCTTACTCAATGTCCAACTTTAGTCTTTAAAGTGATATAATTGTTCCTCAAACACTTTAAAGAGGACGTGTGTAGCACACTTGCATAATGCAATGCCTTATTTAATCTTCAGACTGCTGCTTTCATGAGCGAGGATTGTGGACCCAAGCCAAGTGAAATCCTTGATAATTTCCATTTTTTCAAGCTGTTATGATACAATCTCTTGGTCCTGCTGTGAGGTTTGTGTTTCCTTACATCGAGTTACCATCTATACTAACAGGTGCTGTCCTTAATCTTCATCAGAAAGTGCTTCAAATCCTTCTCACTTTCATTAAGCAAGGGTTTTTTCATCTGTATAAGAAAACTTGTTAGTAGGTCTTCCTCCAATCCTGATGCTGTATTCTTCTTCAGATAGTCAGGTTTCTCAGAAAATGTTCTAGCATTAAGATTGAATAATTACTATTAAAGTATACAACTCTGACATATACCTTTTCTGATTAGAAAAATGCAGTGTTCCCTTGTTCTGTTCAATGGCAGATGACAACAAATGGATCTTGGCTGAAAACAGAGAATGCCAGAAAGATGTTTAATTGTGTTTTACTAACTATGAAAAGGCATTTGACTGTGTGAATCATAACAAACTATGGATAACATTGAGAATAAAGGAAATCTCAGAAAACTTCATCTTGCTACTTTAATTATAATGTTTCTTCTTTGTATTAACTATAGTTCTGGTAAGATTCATTGTAGTTAATAATGGTTTTAAAACTCCTCAAACTTCTTCCAGGCACAGCAAATATGGTCTATATTTAAATGACCTTCAATGATTTCCAGAATTAACTTCTGTTGAGGCAGAGGTGTTTTTGCTCTAGAACATGGCTTTCCTTGTTTCTATAAAACAAGTGTACAAAGAAAACTAATGAGAAGATTCTGGCTTATCCAAGTGACTAGAAATATTTCTTCTAGGATAGTTCCTTGCTATTCAAAAAGCCAAACAGGGTTAACTAACCCTTAGTGCTGATCTTTATGAAAGTTAAGACTAGTATTTCCCTTTTGTTTACTCTTTTCATTTTCTCTTCTTTTTCCAAACTTATTTCTTACATTAAAGAATGGAGAGAAGAAAAGAAAATGAAAAGGATAAACAAAAGGAAAACATCCCAAAATGGATTTTTTTCAAAGCTATGTACATATTTTTTCTTTTTTAGAAACAACCTTATCACCTCCAATGTATTCTCCCTTATATTTAATACATTTGTGAAATCTGTGAATCCATTCTTGGGAACATTTTTCAACCTCATCTATTTGGATGACTGACAGAAATTCCCTCGTTTATATATTCACCCCTTCCACATCATCAAATTGCTGTCCTTTTATAACCCTCTTTATTCACACACGAAAAAGAAGTCACACAGAGCAAGGTCATGTGAATCAGGTGCCTGGGGCAAGAAAGACATGCTATTTCTTGCTCAAAAACTGGAGATAATGAATTAATCAACCATAGTTGACATCATGGAAAATGTGGGTTACTGAAGAGAATGCGGTTATTGTTTCTGATGTATAATGTATACATTTATTAGAGATAAACCTGTACAATTTGTAATATTAAGAAGATACCAAGTAATGAACCAAAGTTTCATCATGCTGAAATGTTGGAAGGTACAGGTATATCAATGAGGGAGAGGTTGATAATTTTTAATAGGGGGTGAGATTTACGAATGTTGGTCATGAAGGTTCTTATAGTTGAATAACAACATCCCTCAGGTTTTGGTTTAAGTCCATATAAGAATTATGAAGTTTGTTTTATTCATGATAAGTGTAGCTTTTGTAATAAGTTTTATGGAGTTTTCTTCAAAACCTTCGCCTATTTATGGGGGTTTAGGGTTAATTGTGGGTGTGGGTTGTCGTATTGTATTAAGCTTTGGTGGGTCATTTTTGAGGTTGATAGTGTTTTTAGTGTACTGAGGGGGAATATTGGTATTTGGCTATACCCCAGCTATAGCTACAGAGGAGTATCCTGAGGTTTGGGTGTCGAATATAAGTGTTTTAGATTCTTCTTGTTGAGGTTTATTTGTTGAGGTAGTATTTATAGTGTAACTTGGCGTGAGGGTTAGAAAGTTTGATATTATTATTGGAAAGGAAGCAGGATTCCTTTGTGAGGATTACATAAGGAATTCAATGTTATATAATGAAGGACCTTATATAATAATTTTAGCCACCTGGTGTTTACTTGTTAGTATCTTTATTGTGATAGAAATTACTGGGGGGGTGTTAAATAATTAGGAACAGTGAGATGATAAGCAAAATGAAAAGGTATGGAAATAGAACTGAATCAAACCTTTTTGACTTGAAATGGGGGATGAGCTTGAGTGTATGAGATGTCTTGGGGGAGGATCTTTTCTAATCATGCTAAGTCTAGGGAAGAAGAAGAAGGAATCTTTAGGCCAACAGTCAAGTTCAGTTGGAGGGAAATAACCTAACTTGTTAGAAAATTTGTGAGTTGAGATTGGAAAGAAGTGTTTCAGGTTTAGAGTTAATGAGCTCAATTCAATTGCGATCATGAAGCCAAGGATAGGAACTATTAAGGCAGTAATTTTTATAAGAGGAGGTATAGTTATTAAAGGGTATGAGATTGGAGGTAGACTTCATGAGATTAGAAAACCGCCTAAAATACTGCCAAAGGCTAATCATTTGATAACATTAATTAGGTTGTTATTATTCTCATTGATAATGAAAATGGGTGGGCAAAGAAAATAATTTGAGTACCATAAATAGCTGTTATGGATGGTGTACTTAGAGTTAAAAAAGGGCTCATGGGTTGATTTTGGACAAGTTAATTCTTTCAATTATTAAGTCTTTTGAGTAGAAGCCTGCTAGAAATGGTGTGCCTGTTAGTTCTAGACTACCAGTGGTTAAGGTTGATGATGTAAATGGTCGAAATTTGTATAACCCTCCTGTCTTTTGGATATCTTGTTCATTGTTAAAACTATGAATAATGGAACCAGAACATATAAATAAGATAACTTTAAAGAATGCGTGAGTAAAGATATGAAGGATTGCAAGGTGAGGTTGATTGATGCCCATGGTAGCTTTTATTAAGCCTAGTTGACTTGAAGTTGAGAATGCTACACTTTTTAAAATCTCATTTTGTATGAGGGCACAGATAGCTATGAATAAAGTTGTGATGTTGCTGATACATAGGATGATGGATTAAATGGTGTAATTATCATTGTAAAGCAGATGTATAAATAGGCAATAACGTCTCCTATAAACAACCAAGACATGCTATTTCTTGCTCAAAACTGGTGCACTGAGATGGTTATGTGAGCAGGTGCACTGTCATGGTTGCAAATCAGTCCCTGTCTTCCACAAATCAGGCAATATTTGTCGTATATTGTTATGCAACCTTTCCAGAACCACTAAATAGAAAACTTGATTAACACTCTTACCTCATGGAACAAACTCCAAATACACTAGACATGAACATTTTCATTCATCCAGGAATGTCCAGGACATCCAGGCTGTCCAATATGAGGATTTTCATCAAAGGACATTTCATCTTTTTAGAAACAAGAGTATCACTCTTACACTTGAGTTTTTCCCATAGTGCTGTCCATGTAAGCTGTGTTCAATATAGCAGTTTCTGTGGCATCTTTTCAGAGCAGGAAAAGAATTTCACAGCTGCAGGCTGTTCTCTTAAATTAGCCATCACAAAACATGAGGTTTGAGTGAAACTGCTTTTACAAAACAAATTCACTGTGACCAGAGAGAACCTTCCAGGTGATGCTACTGGGTTCCCTGAGAGAGAGTTACCTGATGTTCACCTAGCAGGAAAAGTACTATTACCAAAACTCCTCTCTACCCAGCACAATCCATTTGGGGGGCGGAGGTGGGGGGCATTGCCTCTCATATGCTACCTCCCGAAAGCATGAAATGTGTATTCCTCTCATAAGTCTGTGTGTGTGTGTGTGTCTTACATATCCCAGTATTTTGCCCTTAAAATCTTCAGTATTTCAAGTGGAGGCTTGAATTTCTTCTGGAGTTCTTTCAGTTTAATATATCGTTAAGGATTTTTCTAAAGCTAAGGCTGTGCACATTTCATTATAATCTTTTACTTTGTCTTCTTAAGTTGCCTTATAAAATGTTTTATTCACCTCATTGATTTCATCATTTCTTCTTTTTACCTTAGCAAATGGTTGAAAGCAAATTTCAGAGTTTTCTCTGACATCCACTTTGATTCTTCCTTTTTGTCTTTCTTTCCTTCTACATTTTTCATGTAGATATCCTTCCATAGCTAATTAGATTTTCTGTCATTAGTGTTCAATATGTCAAATCTATTCTTGAGATGTTCTCCAAATTCCTGAGGGGGGTGAGGTTAGGACAGGTTGACTAGAGAAACAACACCATTGACACACAGGTGTGTATCAAAAAGAGCTCAATATAAAATAACTATCATTTATCAAGGAAGTGTCCCAGCCCAAGTCAAGTCCCTAAGTCCAAAACTAGTCCATAAGTCCCTCCTCAGATTGACACAGCCACATGCAATCATAATGCAGGATGCTGACAGGTCAGTGAGAGTCAATTCCCATAGGTTCAAGGTGGCTGGAAATATGGCAGGGCACTGGCAACTCGCAGAGTGGCCACTGGAATGACAGGAAGGAAGGAAGGCAGAATGGCAGACTTAGGAGGAGGTTCCGAGAGTCCTTAGGAGAAGGTCATGCGTCCAAGAAGACAGCAGCAGACTGTGACCTGATTGACAACTCTGACTCCACACATAACTGGGAGCCTCTGATTGACACACAATCATAGACCCGCCACGGGGGTGTTGACGCAAGGTGTATTTTGGCTCCATGCAATTCTCTTAATTTTCTTCAGTTTCAGCCTGAGCTTAAATATGAGGGACTGTTAGTCTTGTCCACAAAACCCCCTGGCTTGCTTTTAGCTGCTAATATTGAGCTTCTCCATCTTCTATTCCCACAGGAGTAGTCAATTTTATTTCTGTATATTTAATCTAGAGAAGTCCATGGGTGTAGTTCACATTTTTGTTCTTGATGAAAGGTATTTGCTATGAACTAGTCATGGGTCTTAAAACATTCTATCATGCAATCGCTAGTTTCTTTTCACCAAGACCATATTTTTCAACTACTTGTTGTTCATCCTTATTTCCAATTTTTGCATTCCAATGAACAATAATTATCAATGATCTTGATTGTATATTTCATCAATTTCTGGCTAAAGGCATTCATAGAAAAATTAAATTTCTTCACCACACTAGCTTTCATAGTTGGTGCATACATTTGAATCATAATTCTATGAATTGGATTTCCTTAAAGGTAGATATTTATAATGCCATCACAGATCACCTTATAATTCAACCTAGATCTTGAACATGTCCTTTTGATTATGAATCCAATACCACACCCCTTGATTGTCATCCTCAGTATAGGAAAACATGTTTTCTTGTTGTTATTTTAATGTAAAATGGCCCAAAACCAATCCATCTCAGCTCATCACCTCCTAGGATATTGATGTTTATGAGTTCAATTTCCTTTTTGAAAACCTCCAATTCTAAGTTCCTCCATTCTAAGTTCCAATCATTAGCTTTTTGCATCTGTTTCTTCTCACCTTGAATTGTGCCCCATCAGCAGATGAAGATCCTAAAAGCTCCATTCTCACAGGCTTTACACCATTCAGGTCACTATGGTCATTTCTGCTTTGAGAAAACCACTCTTACTCAGTTGCCTTCTGACCCAAGGGACTCATCCTCTGGCAGTATCTCTGACAATGTTCTGCTTCCACTTATTAGACTTTTGATATTTGACAATGTCTCAAGGTTATGCAGAAGGTTTTCAGTGGCTCCTTCTTCTAAAGTAGGGAGTCAAGTCATTTTTTGTTGTCTTATCTTAGTCAGGAAGCTCTGCTAAGACTTGTTCATTGTGGGCCTCCCTGCTGGCATTTGAAATACCAATGACATTGCTTGCAGCATCACAGCAATACAAAAGCCAGCACAGTATAAAAACTAACAGACAATTGTGGACTTGTCTAATATATTAAAAATTCAAGGTGGTTACATTAGTTCATAATAACAAATAGGCACTATTTTGTGACATGTATCCACATATTATTATTATATTATATAGCTATATAATTATTAATTTAGTATTATCCATTATAATATCAATAATTCATTTCCAATATTTTCACATATTTAAAGAGTTAATAGCCATATCCAATTATAATAGTTATTTGTTAAATGATAATTTAATGGTACTACTTATAATAGTAATAATTACATAATCATAGTGTATTACATAGTATTCTATACTATAATATATTATATTATATTCTAGTATTATGTTAAAACTGTCTTAGTGTTTTTAATAATATCTAGATGTGTTTCTTTAAAGTACCTTAAATCAAACTATATACTATATACTAAAACAAACATTTGACATTAATATTAGGATACAGTCCATACCTAAAAATCTCAATTTACTTTCAAATTTGAAATACAGTGAATATATTCATAGTCTGAGAGAACTATCTGAATAAAATATGGTGCTCATATAATGCCCCAAAAGCAATGTGCATAGTGGATGTTAGTGAAATGTGACTGGTAAAGCCTTGGGTCTCTTCCCTTCTTTCACACACATTTGAAGGACCAACCAACTCTTGAACATAGACTAGGGATGAATGTTCTCCAAGTTATTTTCTGTGTCAGTCCACACTGCAATGTGCTTAGAGGGTGCAACCTAGCAAACAGTCCCATTCTTGCTGTTCTTGGGAGCCCTTCTCCGTAACTCTAAGCAGGAAGAACCCCTTCTGTCTACCAACTGCCTTGATTAGACTACACTGTGTATCTTTGTCCCCTAGTGCTGCCATACAGACATACAAGTGAGCCACTTTAAGAAACAGAAATCTGTTTGCTTACAGTTTAAAAAGCTAGGTTTCTGAATTCAGGGTTATCAGTTCTAGGACAAAGCTCTCTTGAGTGACCCTGGAGGGAAAATGTTGGTTCAGTCCTTTAGCATTATTCTGAGTGTTCCTCGGGTCCCTAGCAATCTCCACATGACCTCTGTTTTTCCCTCTATGCTGATTTCTCTATGCCTAATCTATTCTCAAAAAGGAGCTCTGAGTTATGCATTAGTCTACTAATCACAAGGCCTGCAGTTCAAACTCTCTAGTTGCTCTGCAAGAGAAAGATGAGGCTTTCTGACATGGGAAAGATGTGCAGCCCTTGAAACCCACGGGGCAGTCCTATCCCTCCTAGAGGTCACTGTGCACAATGGGAAGGGAGTGTGTCAGATTGTTAGAAATCTACTTCTATTTCACCAAAGTCATTGGGTTAAGGCACACCCCATGCTGACAGAATCTCTGTACCATAATAAAGAAAGCCTTATTCCTAGATTTGCTTACATCTCCAGGGCTAGGAGTTAGAATTACAAACTTATTTTTGGAGACTGCAAATCAATCCATAGCAATGTGTAACCTAAAGAAGGTGAGGGTAAAATGGAGAGGCAAAATCAGCACCGAATACAACATGAAGCAACGTGAACTTCAATATTAGATCTCTCAAAACTCCCTTCCTGGGGAAATTTCTCTCCAGTTACACTTTTCTTGAGCTTCACTTGCAGTTAGATGGGAGAGGTTATTCCCCCTCTCATGACCCCTTCCCAATATACACCTCTTATCTCTTTCCAGTTATTCTGAAAGCTAAGGCATGTTGCCAGGGGACAGATTTTACTTTGCTATAAGTTTATTAGACAGACAATTCAATTCACTTTGCCAGAACTCTTTCCTTCACCTAGAGAGCAGGAAACAGGAAGTGGGAGGCCCCCAAAAGTCCATCAAGGGGGGTTTCTGGGCATCAAAGAGCCAACTCCCTTTGGATATGTGAGTGGAATACTGTTTCTTCCCTAGAAAAAGGCACTAATTTTTTAAGCAGTATATCCCTTTCCTACTCTTTAATCCCTCCTTATTGGTTCTTCCTATTCAATCTTATGCGATCACAAAACAAATGAATCATGCCAGCTCACCATCACTGAATAAGGTGCCCTTTTTTTCTGAATCATAACCACCCTATGATCTTTCTTATCTCTAAGACTCAGGCCTTCTGTATGACTACTTTGTTCCTTTCATTCTTGATAAGTCAACATCACGCCTAACTGAACCGAACACAGGCCAGCTGTTCAATTATACTCAGAGTAACCCTATGAGACAGAGGAGAATTGCCCCGTAAGGTTTCCAAGGGGGTAAAACTTTACCTTTTTCTTGCGTGTAGCTGCTGCTGAGTCCAAACCACCAACCTTTCCACACTCAACCACTGAGTGACTAACGGACTCTTTCAGTGCACCACATATTCAAATGTGTAATCCCACATGCAATTTTTAAAGGAGCCCTGCTAGCCTGTCAGCTAAGCACTGTACTGCGATCTCTTTCTTTATGACTTACAGTCTCAGAAACCTTATTTCTGTCTGGTCATTATGAATGGAATCAACTCCATGGTAGTGGTTTGGTTTGTCTTGATTTATGGATTTCATATGGGTATGATATAATGCCTAATACACTCACAGGTTGTCATTTCAATCTCTCAGTAAAAATAGAAGGCCTATGATTGAACAAGTGAAGCTGAATTCCACACTCTTTCTCTATGTTTTCCCAACCACTTAACTGAACTCGCCAAAATGATGCCATAGATGCCACAGTGTCAACCCCAAGTGTCAGAGTAGAACTGACGTGAACAGGGTCTTTCCAATGGCTGGGGTTTGGGAAGTTGATTTCCATTTCTTTCTTCCAAGGCTCCCTCTCACCTTGTCCCTCGTAGCCTGGCCATTTGCTCTTCCTGAGACGTCTCTGGCAGTCATGATCATAGCTCACTTCTCTGAGCCCCACCGCTACCTCTACTGGCATAGGGAAAGATAGTGCTAGATCTTCAAAAACCAAATCCACAAATACTGAAGGATAATTGTGTGTATGTGTGAAGGTTGTTTCTCAAAGGCCACATTTTGACACAAAACCCAGTCTGTTTTGAGCAGATAAACTGGTAATTTAATTATTTCAAGACTGCAAATTAGGCATTAGTGACCTGTACTCTAAAATATATTATTATGCCTTGAAGGGAATTACCTTGAAACCCAGTCAAAATTTAGTGCCTCGGACAATGTGAATCATTAAGAATCAGTGAGAGAAGACATGTATTGATAGTGAGAATGCTACCAGCTTACAACAATTTGTCTGTGGGTTAAATGCAGTGTCAAAATTACATGGCAGTTTCTTTTAAGTCTCTCTTTATTTTAACAATAAAAGAAATTGGGGGTTTGATCCAATATTTTCAGATATAAAAGTACAATGTTTTCAGAAGTCATTTGATCATTTATTTTGTAATGCTTTTTTTTTTAATCCCTTTGATGTCTCAGGTTGATTCTTCAAACAGAAATTCAAATTAAATTTAAATGAGACAATCTGATTTCCAAGACCTGAGAGAGTATTCACAAATATGAAAGAGACAGCTGAGGCGCACGCCAGTTGTTCAGGTGGTTGAGGGTTGGGAGAGGGGGTGGGAGGGCAGTGTTCAAAGAACAAAAGCCAGGCACACGTGGGAGAGGCCCAGCTTCCACATTGCAGTCCAAAGTCCTAAGGCATACTCACCTCACTGTGACTGAAGTCAAGTGGACACCAAAGGGAATATTGTTGCTTCAAATCCTTACTATCTTCCACTGCCATTATTAAACTATCTTGTGTATCTTTGTCCCCTAGTGCCGGTACAACATGCCAGGTAAAATCTTTCATGCTAAAAAAAAAGAGAAGGAAAAAAAAACTGTGTTTAATTTA
Organism: Nesogale talazaci; assembly: GCA_004026705.1. Taxonomy (NCBI): domain Eukaryota; kingdom Metazoa; phylum Chordata; class Mammalia; order Afrosoricida; family Tenrecidae; genus Nesogale; species Nesogale talazaci. The sequence continues at coordinate 25,792 of PVJH01002294.1, forward strand.
TGCTTTTAAAAACCCCAAGGACTATTTCCCAAGTCCATTCAGCATAAAGCAAAGCCTTGACCAGTTGGCGTCCTAGCTGCTTTCCTAAGCAGTCATTCAGTAATCGGTAAAGAGGTTGAACATATTCTGTTGGCCATCCAGAGGTAGAGTGAAATGCTCCCTGAGTTAGCTTAGATCTGGACTTGCCTTAAATGAGTTGCTTTACTCATGGAATGTGGCAGAAGCAAGGCTGTCCAATACCTTCGTTTAATTAGGAGGTGCTTGCATCAAAACAGATCTGAGAACAGTAAGTTTGGTTTTTGGGATTAGAGTTTCCGTTTTCAATTCTTGGAGCATTCCTTCAGGAGGAAACCAGCTGCCATGTGGAGATTGGCATCTCCCACAGATCACCACGATGCGAAGAAGGTCAGGTTAGCGTCACAGAGAAGCCCCATGCGGAGAAAGCAATGCCTGACCAGGCAGGCGGTTGCAGCCTGCCAGACAGTGCACCAGGCATAAGAGTGAATCATGGGCACGATGCTGAAAAGAATCAATGACTGACATCCTAGATGCTTCCTGATATTTGCTGTCAGTGGAATCATACTCTTGAGCCATCTCTTCTTTATGCAGCCACCCCAGAGAAGTTCACTGTCTTAGTCTGAGAGCTGCAGCGAGGAACCACTGCCCTGGGAACTTCCCACATGTCTAACCCATGAAATCTCCAACTCAATTTAGTGCTTTTTGTCACTAAGTTGGGGTGGTTTATAAATCAAGAACTGAGCATACTTAATCTCACTAAACCTCATTTCTGTAGCTTATGAAAAGTAGAGTGCAACAAACATTTTGATAGGTTATAATAGCGGCCCACTAATAGTCTCTCTCCACCTGTTCCTTGGGAGTCTAATGTTGAGGGAAACACATTTTGATCAGCTTCAGGACCAGATTCCTTAGGCTCCCATGCAGAGCCAGTTGAGCCTAAGTTCTAGTGAAGAAGATATAAGGTAGTCTGGGGATGGTTAGAGAATGGACTGCTGGGAAGTACTTTTTAAAAGAAATAGTATAGCATGTACTTACTTATTTAGGTGTTTGCTTATTTAGTTCTCTTATTTTCTCTGACTTGGAATATAGCTGTGATAGTTTGAGCTCAGACATTCATGTAGACATGTGCTGAAGATGGTGGGACATGTAAATGGAAGGAGGCATGTGGTACTACCACTGTTACCACCTTTCTGAATTACTTTTAGCAAGTGATAGATACATTTTCATTTATCTAAGCAAGCAATATTTTGGGATATAGTATATGCTATTACACTTGCTGCTAATGCCTGTACCTTCAGAGGGTGAATGGGTGGGTCAAAAATAAAAGGACATGGCGGAAATGCTGCTCAATATATGGGAAACATTATTTGTTACAATTGTGAACAGCCATCCATTGGCCCCTGATTAATAGATAACCCAGTCACAGCAGAACAAAACACTGCCTGCTCTGTCTGTCTGGGTTTAGTCCTGTCGACACAATCAGTGTGGACAGGATCATTGTGTTACAAAGGGTTGTTATGGGTTACATTTCAGAAGTAGAATGACAAATGCCATTAATGGCCCTTTATCCTTAGTTTATAATCCTAAACAGACCAGTGCCCAAGAGAGAGAATTCCAGCATTTCACAAACTATGGAATCTTCTGCAACTTCAGGTTTTAGCTAATTAAAAAGGCAATGCATGAGCCCATCTTTAGTAGTGTATGTCAGTATGGATCCAAACACTAAAGAGATAGAAAAGGAAAATATGTAATGTATCATCATAGTGTAGATAATCAGAGAGAAGGATATACTTGTGGAAAAGGTAATCAACCATGAGGGTAGGAGAAAGTTGAACTATGTGGGATCTGTACAATGTTCACTGGGGCCCACTCTGAAAGGCCCTACTTAGGACTGGCTTCACCCTACGGCTATTGTCCTATGTCAAACCAGACACACTCACTGCCATAGGGTCTCTGCTGACCCATAGGACACAGTAGAACATCCCCTGTGAGCTCCCAAAACTATAACTCTTTATAGGAGTAGAAAGCCCTGTGTTCTCCCCTGTAGCAGTTTGTGGTTTTGAACTGATGACCATGAAGATCACAGCCCAGTGTATAACCCCTTACTGACAAGATGCACAGCTGACTCCCTGTGAGACATCCCGGAGGAGAAGCCACATGGGCATTGTGGCGGTCATGTGCTTATGTTAATTTCATAATTGAGATGTAGGGGTGGAGTCTAGCCTGTTAATCTGGAGATAGCCATTGAGTAGTCAATGAGGCCTCTGTGTGGACATGGCTTTCTCCTGAGACTTCCAGGAAATTACACGATATTTCCGTCATGGAGATGAGAAGCTCCCCAGTTGTTGGGAGTTAGTCTCAGAGACAACGAACTACAGACAAGGTAAGATGGCAGCATCCCAGGAGCTGGAAGAGCCAGAGAAGAAGCCACATGGTCTTGCCCTGATGGAACCAGACCTCTGAAGCTGGAGAAACCACGTGGAGATGCCTGCCAGTGCTGAGTTGCCTCTATCACCACTGGTTGCTATTGATGGACCCTGAGCCTTGGAAGTGAGGGGTCATCGGGAGACCCCTGCCAGTGTTGGGATTCTGCACTCACTGGACTGTGACCCTGTGAGTTGGAAGGAGATGTTATAGATTGGTATTGGGCATGTGGGCTAATATCAGACTTAGGACTTTGAACTGGACTGGGTTGGGATGCTTTCTTAAAGTCCTATTCTTCTTGTATATAAACCGTACCCTTATATCCATATGTGTGCCTATCAATTTGTTTCTCTAGTTTACCCAGACTAACACAGGCTTACCCTGATGGAACCAAACCTCTGAAGCCAGAAAAGCCACGAAGAGATCCCTACCAGCACTGAGATGCTTGAGAAGCCAAGTGAGTCCCCTGCCAGTGCTGAAATGCTTCTATCACCAGAGGATAAACAAGACTCCTATCCCATGGCCTGTTATTGTTTCATGAACCTAAAGCCAACATATGTGCTAATATCAGACTTATGGACTTGGGTTGGACTGGATGGGATGCTTTCTCAATGTTTCATTCCTCTTGTATATAAACCTCTCACATACACATATCCATGTTTATGACTTTGTTTCTCTAGTCTAGCCAGACTGACACAGGAAATGAGGCCAAAGAAGCAAGGAAGTCAAGAATTGCCTTATCTAAGCTTCCAAAACCAGCTCAGTGTGATCACTCTTACTTCTGGTATGTCCTTTTCTCTGCAGAACCTCCTGTAGCGCAACTCTAGTGCAACTGAGACAGTGGCTTCCTTCAGAGCCAGCTTGCAGGCTCTAAATGAATCTGCAGGATCCTGAAAGAAACTTGAACCTCTGCAATGCCTTGTCATCACCCTTTTCTATGACTCCAGTTTGTAGCTGACAGTGTGATTTCCCAAGCTGGACTGTGCACTGCCGGCACTTTCACCTTACCCTAGGGACCTTACCCTTACCCAAGGGTTGAACACTCTCTTCAGGACAGCACTTGAAAAAGAGAACAAAGCAGTTGCAGAAATTATACACTATAGCAGAGAAAAATAACTACATCTTTTACCAATTGCCTTTGAATCAACTGTAATGGATATCTCCCCTACACAGGATTTTGAGGCTATAAACTTTTACCAGATCAGAGAGCCTCAACTTTCTCTGATGGAATGCCAAGTGGGTTTGAACCATGGAATTTCTAGTTAGCAGCCCAAAGCTTACCAGAAAGTGCCACCAAGACCCCGTCAGTTGTTTTTCATACTTACAATTTAATCTAAAGTTCTGGACCATCCCAAATCAAAGAAGACTTCCTCACCCTTCATTCAGAAGTGGGGAAAGAGCCTTTTGTTGATCGACTCAAGTTGAAGACATTCTTTAATCTTACACATGCATGCAAAGGGGGGAAAATGGTCTCAATGAATCTTTGAAATATTTTCCACACCCTTCCCCTCTTCTCTCTTCTCACTGTCACTTCCTGGAGGACATTTATTATGTATTAAAATGACCCTCATCCCTATCTTCTGACTATGTCTCTGGGGTCCAGACTTGTCCTCCACTCTATCCTTCTTTACATGTTTTACAGGGACAGTTTCTAAAGTGCAAACCCCACCTGGACTCTCATCTGCCTGAAGACACAGTGCTCTTCAGTGGAATGCTAACCTAATATTTGTCATTGTTCACTCCTTCTTCCCGTGAGCATTCTGTTTCTGGGACTCAGATATGTGCAGATTTCCCAGAGATTGAAAAGACATTAGACTTAATTATATTCCCTTTCTGTATGTCTCCCCACTTCAAGAACAACCCAGTTCACCTTTCAAGTCATGATAAAACTATTGCCTGCTACTTGGAGTCTTGCATAATTTCTCACCTCTCCTCCCATACTTATAGGTCAATCACCATAGCAGGCAGCTGCTCGTGTAGCTTGGACAGGTTGGTTCGGGCATGCCCAGTCCTTCAGACTCCTCTACTTTTTACAGTCACAAGGTCTAGCAAAACGCTGGGATTTAATTGGTGCTGCATGTATTTTTGTTAATAAATAAGTGAATGTTAAAGCATTTGAGCTGCAAGATAAAACTGATATATTACTCACTTAGGGGATTCCTTTTCAGTCTGCACATGTCTTGGTAATTGCTATATATTTACAATCTAATAGGTGGATGAACCCACATTGTATCATTCCTCTGAACAACATAACTAAATCAGGTCAGTTTAAGGCAATCTATAAATGACAAATTTGCAAACTGCCTCTTTGTATAAAACTAATTGGAGACAACCACTGGCATCAACTTAATGAAGTTTGAGAATAAAAAGAATTTCTAAGTGGCCTTGTTTACCTATATGGGAACTTACTGGGCCACATGAAATAATCTCTATTTTCTTTTAAGTGATGAATCTTGAGCATTTTAAGGGAAGGGAAAAGAAAGAGGAGGACAATGCAGAATCAGCATGAGAAAGAATGGGTAAGATTGACTTACAAAGTTTGTACCAAGGAGCTCTGGTGACACTGTGGGAGAAGCATGGAGCTGCTAAGCACGAGGTGGGCAGTTCAAACCAACCAGCTGCTCTGTGGGAGAAAGATGAAATTTTCAGGTCTTTAAAAGGATTCCAGCCCCAGAAAAACACCAGGGAAATTCTACCTCATGAGTCAGAATTGCTACCTCAAAGAGACATTTAATAAGAAGGCAGGGGCCTCCAAATAGTTTGTGGAGATATGGAATTAAAAGAAAATGGCATTTTTCCATGAACTTTTAAAGCCCTTCATACTTTACATCATCTAAATTATATGATTACAGTCAAAATAAATAAACAAGTAAAAGGATAAATACATGTTTATATATATATATACATTTTCTATGAGACAATGCATGTAAATTGCATAAATGTTAAAATATGTTCTTTCTGTTATATTCATTCAACAAAAATACTATGTACTGTTTATATAAATATTCATTTTGTAGACATTGTATACATCTTCATTTTTTGTAGAAAATCTTCAGAATAAAAATAAACTCATCCTTAAAAATCACATGATTCATGGAAGAACCTTTGTTCAATTATCCTGACTGGGATAATCTAATTTAATCCTATCAGCCTATTCAACTTTTAACCACAAATTATAGTATACAGGTAGAAAGTATTATTTTGTTTTTCACATTAAAACTATATTGCTTCACTGAAAGTAAAATGACAACTCGTGCAAGAAACAAAGAGTGGAGCTTCAAACGTGGGGAGACTTGGTTCCAAAGTCCAGACTATACCCAGAACACAATCAGAGCACAACACACAGGATCTTCAGATCATCCTAAATGACCCTCTCCTCTTCTCTTCCTAATCAAATGGCAGCCGAGAGTCCTCATTTCACAGTTACAATCTGCCAGTCAGTGTGGACCTGTCCTCAGACCACATCATCCCAGCTCCTAAGATCGAGTACTCAAGGACTAGTCACCACGGCTGAGAAGGGGAGGAGCAATGTTCCATGAAGGTGCCAGAGAAGTTGACACTTGTATGTTTAAGAAAAAACCTTGATGGACGTTTGCTTGGTCCCCACATAGGGATTCCATCCTTCATAGTGGCAGGTTTAAGCAAAGGGGTAAATGCAAAATGAAGACTCTTCAGATCATTCTACACTAGAAGATGTAGCCAATCAACTCTAGCTACTACTTACTGCCAAAATGTGAATGACCTTCAAAGCACTGAAACCAAACTTCATCTTCTCTAAGAAGCCTTCCCTAATTCTCCAGCCAGTCACGCCCTAAAATACTTTGTCTCAAAAAGGATTTCTATAACCTGACTCTAGTTATGTTATTGGACATAAAACTCATAGAAATCTATTTACATCTAAGACTGTCCGCTATGAGTCAGTGTCAAGCCAAGGCAGTGAGTTTGGTTTTTGGTTTATCCCTTTATTTGGAACACTCTTTCTTAAGGATCTTTCCCCAAATTATCATAGCCTCGGTGAGCCTTCCCTTGACCAACATTTAGAAGTGAGTGTCTTCTGCTCAGGACTTACTGATTTCTCTTTCCTGTTTTAGTTTTTGTCTTTTAAATTTATCCTCCTTGAACAGTTTTATGTATGTATTTATTTATTTTAGAAATGGACAGATGGATGGATGAATTGAATGAAGAAATAAGAAAAGGAAGAGAGAATAAGGAGCAAGGAATAGAAGATGGAAAAAGGATGATATTCAAGAACCCAAGTAGTAACTGCACATCACCATGCCTTTATATTCTATCAGCCCTCAAATGTCCTTTCTGCTCTGTAATCCCAGTCCCATGTTGAAACCCTCACCATGTTTGCTTGCTATGCCTGTTCTTCTAGTTCCCCATCTGTGCCCTTCCTCGGGAAGTCCAGAGGCTCTCTCTCTGATAAAAAGGCTTCTAGACAAGCAGGTTAAGAATCTGCCTTTTAGTTTAAAAGCCCCCTCCCTATGAATCTCCACCCTGGGATCAAATAATCATCCCTTCAAAATCAGTATTACAACTGCTGGCAACAGTCTGGGGTCGAATTAAGGACAAAACAAAACAAATCAATTGTTTTTCATCACTTTGCACTCCTGCTGGGTCTTGAGCAGAGCCGTGTTCCCTAGAGTTTTCTGTGGCTGAAATTTTGGAAGATTGGCAGACCTATCTTCTGAGGTACTTCCAGGCAGGTTCAGACTGCCAAATGTTAACATTACAGCCAAGCACTTAACTTTTGGCATGATTCAGGTTCAAATCCGGGGCAGGGAAGTGAAACTTAAGAAGCTAAAAATAAGGCTGCCTTCCAAGGGTTAAACTAATTAAGTCAACACTTAATCAGAGGTGACAGAAATGAATCTGAGGCTCAGGGGAAAGTCATTTAACCACAGCCTGGTTAGTAATATTAACACATCTAAAGGGAATAACGTGTCAGCAGAAGAAAGTGACTGGCTGGGAAATGGAGTAGAGGGGAAAATGCGCACATGCTCCTCCAGCAGTATCCAGCAGCAATTCTAATAACTACATTTAATGCTTGATTTATGTCAACTCTGATATTTATACTGGTTTACCGCCAGAGTCCTCAAACCAAGCAGGTTTCAGAATCCCCGGGAGGGCTTGTTAACACACAGCGTGTAGAGACTGCCCCAGAGATTCTGATGTGGCTGGCCTTGGCCTGAGAACTTGAATTTCTAACAAGATCCCAAGCGATGTTGTGGCCACTGGTATGGGGAATCATGCTTTAAGAACTATGGGGTTCAGGGAGTGTCTCACCATTGCTTCGGCAAAGCTCTCTATGAGCAAGGTTAAGTGAAAGCTCTTCCCGACCACCCCCAACACTCTTATTTGAATTGACATAAATCAAACACAAAAGTAGTTACAGGCACTATAAAATGTGAAGTACTTACAGGCTTGGAATTTTAATTTCAACCTCTGTAAAGGTAATTATTTCACCCCAACCACTGGGCCTTTCACCATGACTGCTGCCACCTGGTCCACAGTAAAACCTGCATACTGACAGACAGATTTCCCTAGAAAGAGTGTATCTCTGTGCTTTGTAAATCATTTAGTTCTGCTGTTATCACCCCCACAAAAAATGAGCTATCACTATTATTTATTATTGTATATTGTTATGAGGCTGAATCAACTCAAAGTCAGGGTTTTTTAAATTTACTCAGTAACTGGGCTATTGATGGATTTCTTTTTAATTAAGGACTCCTAGTGGCAAAGAGAGTTGGATTCCGAGCAACAAGTTCAGCAGTTTGAACCTATCAGCCATCCCTCAGGAAAAAGATGAGGCTGTCTGATCCCATAAAAATTTATAGGCTTGAGAACCCAGGGAGGCAGGATCACATGGGATCAGTATGAGTCAGACTTGGCTCAATGGCAGTGGATTTTATTATTAATTATGAATAAAGGGTTATCAATAAAATCATCTGGCACCATGTTTTCAGTCAATGTTCAAAGAAGTTGCCATATAGTAGCACAGTCCTTTCCGTAACTATCTCTCCCTTGTGCAGACAAGGAAACTTGGGTTCCAGGAGGCTAATACCTGTTCAAAGTCTCAGAGAGGCCGCCTGGGAGGAAGTCAGATCCAATCAGCATGCTCTGGATGTCACCTTCTACACCGGATAGTCGTTCACTATACAATATCTGACAGCAAGCCACAGTAAATGAAAGTAAACTTTAATTACGCTGCATATTAATCTTTGTTTCAAAAATCTGTCTTTGCAAAGATATTTTAGAACATAAAACAAGATACATATATGACAACATGTGTACAAGTGTGCTTAATAAAATTGAATGATGGATTGTCATAAGATATGTAAGAATTCCCAATAAAATGATAAAGTAAGACACAAAAATTCACTTGTTTCATATTAAATCTCATTAGTTACCAATTATTCTTCAATACTTATTTCGTGTCTTTATCTCTCTTGCTTTGCTTGCATTCTTTCATTCAGAGTCAATAATACAGGACTTAGAATGTATCATGCCTCAAGTGCACAGTGTTGAGTCATAGTGACCCCAACCTGGTGGGTTTCTCAGACTGTAAATGTTTCCTGATTTAGAAAGTTCATCCTTTCTCCAGTTGGACTGCTGATGGTTTAGAACTGACAACCAGGCAGGTCACACGCAGCCCAATGCCACTAAAGAATGTGTGCCATTATTATAAAAAGGAAATCGTTTTCCTGAATTGTCTTTGTGCAAGTATCAGGTTAAACATTCATTTAATCCTTACCATGGCACAGACTTAAATACAATTTATTTATGTTTTACTGATGAAAGGAAGTTGTGTTCCTGGACTCTGGAGTTGTGTTCGACAGAGTTCTCTAGAGAAACAAAGCCAGAAAACTTATGATATTAGATAGCTAGATGGTGATGATAGATAGACAGATAGAAAGATAGATATAGCACAAAGAAATAAATAGGTAATTAGTCCACACGGCTGTACAAAGGGCTCAGTTCAACTAAATTCCCTGAGATATTTAATACACTGGCAGTCCTTCAACTCCCGAGGGCTGTGGGATATACGTCAAGCAAGCATCAGCTGAGTCTTCTACAGAGCAATATAGGCAGTCAGGTCATAGGCAGGGAACAGCAGGGTAGCTCACCAACAGTCAGTCAGATGACAGGGTCCAACAGTCCCCCACTCAAGTGATGTATGCACTACCATTTTGGTGAATCAGGTCTTGAGGGAACCGCAAACTATAGCAAAACAGTCCATGGGTTGTGTGTCCCACAGGTAGTGTAGTTTCCAAGGTGAGGCAGAAAACTACCTAAGGAAGCTGCACACTGCTCTGATCATCAGAGAGCAATAGACAGAAAAGCGAGGCTCATTGATCCATTTACGTCTTTGCCCTTCAATTAAACTATAACTTTATTTATCCCACATGTGTTTATTGACCAGGTTAGCACAATAAACCAACCTATCTCAAGAGTTTATAATGATTTGATAAGAACACTCAGCAAGTAAGTGGCAGAGCTATGTTCCAAACAAACTCAGTCTCTCTCCTGAGTTTGGATGGGGAGAAATTTCCTTTAACTTGACATGGGAATCTGCTGCACAGACTTCAAAGAGTCAAATTTCAAGAACCAATATGAAATACAGGGAATGGTAAAGGAATACGCCAAGTATCGCACAACATGAATGTATCTGGATGATATGTTGAGGGAAAATAATTGGTCAAAAATAGTGTATGGCACAAAAATATTGTACAAGACCACTATTATAAAAATAAACAAAAATAGAATAGGTTTACACACAGGAAGAAAACAATTCCTTGATAATTAATTATGACTAAAAGAAGAGGGAAGGAAAATTACTAATCAGATAGAAGACACATGATCATAACTGTGAGGAGGAAGGGGACACACAATGTAGGAGAAGTAAGGCCAAACAAAGCATTTAATGGTGCAGCAGAGAAAGGTCACTAAGGTAAGTAGTATAATGGAGACAATTCTGAAACAATCACATTAACAAACCATAGCTTAGGAATGGGTGCACAAGTGGGTAGGTGAGCTAGAGAGAATTGGAAGGGGATCAAGGATTACACCAACCTTTAGATAGACGTTTGGTTTTGGAAATTATAGGCGCTGCTTGTCTGTTTCAGGATCTCTGGTGGCATGTGGTTCTGCATCGAGCTGCTGCTGGCAAGGTCAACAATTTAAAGGCACCTGTCTCAAAAACACACAGGGACAGTTATATACTGGCCTACAGGTCAGTATGAGTTAGAGTACACTCAATGGGAGTGAGTTTGCTTTTTGGTTTATTTGACATGTATATTACCATGGATAATAGAGCGCATGAGGTATGCAGTCCCAGAAAGTCCTTTGACATAACCAAATACTGCACAGACTTGAAGGTGAAGAAGGCTCATAGCTTTGAGGAACAGCTACATTAATTGGCTCAGCAGATCCACCATAATTCATGAAGACAATATTCAGTATCCTCCTTTAATGAGTAGTGTTTTAGGCCTTTATTCTTTGTAAGCAGCCACCTAAGCTACAAATCCTGGTCTCTTTCCACCAAAAGAAAAGGAGTAGAAAAACAAAGGTTCAAGGAAGCAGTTAGCACAAAAGCTCAAGGTTACAGTACAAATCAGAAGCGTAAGATGGGGCCCAGCGTTCACCACTGATCACTCCAACCAGGACCACAACAGAGGTCCTGACAGAGAAAGGGGAACAACGTGGAACAAAAATCAACTTCACAAAAATGACTAAACTTAGTGGTCTCCAAGACACTGGAAGAACTCTGAGACTACAGTCCTGACCTGCCCCTGCAGTGATTACTAGAGACAACCTTTCGGTTCACTAATACACAGCACAATGAAATAAACTATAACACCCAAGAAGACAGAGTTCCTCAGAATCGTCAATTACAAAAGGACAGTTGTTTTGTTTTCGTTTTTTCTGAAGCAGGAAAGGACAATTGGGTTGGACTCATGGACTGATATCAGACTGGTGGACTTGAATTGGACTGGACCAGGCTGTCTTCCTGATATGTGACTACTTCCTGACTAGCTCCTTCTTCCACAGAGGAGTGTCACTGGATTTGTTTCTCTAGTCAACCAGGCCTGACACAACACTACATACACATAAAGATCAATGTCAAATTATATTTCACTGCCACCAAAAAAACAAACGCTCTGCCATTAAGTCGATTCCAACTCATAGGCATCGTATAGGTTTCTGAGATGGTAACACTGGAGTAGAAAGCCTTATCACTCACCCAGCGAGACTGGCAGCTTTGAACTGCCAACTTCGCAGTTAGCAGCCTGTAGTGTAAACCACTACATTACTAGGGCCTGCTTTCACCACATTTCAGTGTCTATTCAAATCATCCAGGGACCTTGTTAAACTTCAGATTCAAATTCTGTCTGAGGTGAGCACTGGCATCTGCAGCCTTGCAAAGCTCCGAAGTTGCTGATGCTACTGGTCCAGTGGATTTCACTCTGAGCACCTAGAAGGGTGGAGACAGGTGCCTGCTATGCACTTGCACCAAGCGTTCCAGCTCGTAAGAGTTGATTGTCATATGTTTGGAGATCTTGTGAGCTTGTCATTAAAAATTATAAAAGTTTATATGAAATCATGTAAACTTATGAGAAATAAATTAGATAGGAAATAGATGTATTAAGTGCTCAAAAATGATCATATTCTAACTATTTCATTATAATGAAAAGTTGATGCACCTAAGGTAATTTGATAAAATGGTGGGAAAAAGTTGGCTGATAAATTAACTAACAGGTCAGTGTCCCTTCTGGGTATATGTACTAGCCATTCCCACATGCTGGCTTTCTTCTTCTGTCCCAAAGTTATAGACCACCCCACTAGGGGGCTTTTCTTGTCTCTTATCCTCACCTGACATTTCCCAATGCACGGCTACTTCAGAATCTTTGGTTCCTATCGAGCACTCATCAACACATACAAAAATACCTATATAATGAATGCATTGCTATTTTGCAATGATTCAAACGCCACTTTCTATTTTCTCCACTTCATTTCAAACATCTTTTCTGCTAAATTTATTAACAGATACCGTCTTTCATGAGTGAGATCTATTCTTTTCATTTTTCAGTGTGTGATTTATATGTGAATATGCACACTAATATATATAAAAAGACTTATCATTTCAGTATTTTTAAATGCACAATTCCATGACATCAATTCTATTCCTTGTGTAGTGTGAACATCTCCTTTGTCTTATAAGAGTTCAGTGAGTGTATCAATTAACAAAATTGTAAATTTCTTACAGAATTACTGTAATTGTTTACTGGTCATACTCCATCAAGATATGTCCCACTTTTTTCCATATAGGTGCCTGTTCTCAAAAGTTGGTTAAAGTGAACTAACTGCCTTTTAGAAGGGAGATGGGGAAGTGGGGTTGGTCATCAATTTCTACTGCAGAAAATTTATCTTGTGCATATTTCCAAACCCTAAATATTTTCAAGGATTTACTTTGACCTTTGGAAGATCTGCATCTGAGGTGCTTGGGTCAGTTGTGTTTTATTTCTCCATTTATGTCCCCCTAATGGATGGATCTCCCCATGAAGGTCAAAGTGAATACAGGGGAAAACAGGGGGTGACTGAAAGGAAGGGACAAAGAAGAATATTTCATATCATTATTCAGATTCCATGTGTGTTACATGCAGCACAGCCCAGGAGGTAAAAACTCATCCATCTGGGGCTTGTGATTCCTGAGGAAACAGCTGTTTGGGGATGACAGGAACAAAGGAAGCAGCAGGCAGGAAGCAGTGCAGGAAGTTGCTTCAACTCTTCCCAGTTTCTCCTCCTGCTTCTCTCCTCTGCCAGCCTGGTGAGTCCTTCCCTCTGGGCTCCCCGAGACAAATCCATGTGGGGGAAAATGAATCACAAAAAAGGGGGGTATTGGACTGGCCCCTGGCTCAGTTTAAACTAGTGCTCCATGTTTTGCAAGCTGAATCCGTAACCTGACTGCCTCACGACTCCATCACCTCTGCCCCACAAATAGCCCTCACTGCAATTTGAAAAGAGACCTTGCATGGGAGAATGGAAATTCTGCTTACTGGAGGCATTGCATTTAAACGCTGCCTCCCACAGATGGCTTTCGTCTTCTCCCACACTAATTGCTCTCTCTCTCTCACCTCCACTTCCCTTCTATCTTTATATAATAAGGAATTCTTTTAAAATACCAAGTAACTAAGGCTCTTTAAGGGTGAACTCAACCATTGGGAGAAATTTTACAAGAGGTAAAAAGGTTGCTGCTTTAAATTTTAAATCTAATATATATCATTATACAGTAGTTCTTCCTTTGTTTCCACCACAATATGTATACTTTTCCCCACAATGGATTTATATTTTCAAGGTGCATTTGGTTGAAAATTCTTGTTAGTGCTCACAAAACAGTGTGATTCAATAGCTACCTATATTAAATTTCCCTCTATTCATTAGTAGCTTCAATTCTCAGATAGAGTGAGATATCAGGATGAGGAAAGGTGAAAAGGAATGATGAGAGGGAACAAATGGAGTGACTTTTTGTTTTAAATTGGTTGACTAGGTTTTTAATTGCTAATAGGAGGAGAGAAACCATCATAGACAACACACTGTGATAGCCCGTGTCTGCTGAACGGGCTGTGACGTATTTGACTTTCATTTGTGCAACCAGCCCCTCTCTCAGGCCCCGTGCAGATGCCACGTCCTCTTAACATCAGCAGCCGCTGGCCTCATTCACCTCCTCAGCAAGCATGTTCACCAGAAGTGGCTCACAGCAAGTTGGCAGAGGGTAGCAACCTGAATGCAGGGGAAAACAACCTGGGCTGTGTTCAAATAGTGAGGCAATTTTATTTTCAAAATGGTGCTATCATTTTTTGGAGCTGATTTGAAGTTGCATGTAAAGAGAGGTTTTTGTTTAAGAAATAACCATGGCACAAAGGAATGTTTCCAATTGAATGCTTTAATGTAGGGAGAAATTTGTAAACTGTGCAAAGACCAGTTCCTCAGTGCCTTGCAATGAAGGAACACTTCAGCACTCATGAGGGTGAGGAATTTGGAGGTTGAGCTATTCTTTCTGTTGAGCCCAGAATGAAAGTTAATCTTGACTTCCAGCACTGAAAAGTATTCAAGATCACACACACACATATACAAAGTAGATTCAAAAAAATTCTATTTAACTTCTCTTTGCTAGATTTGATCCTAGTTCCTTGTTAAGACAAACTATAGCTTTCCATGGGTTTAGATATTATCAAAGATCATGCAGCTGCTGCAACACTGGGCAGTGTTTCATTCCGTCACACACAACTCCAAGAAGCAGAGCCAACTAGATGGCAATACACCACACCTGCAGTTGGAGACCCACCTGTGTTGCAAATGATTAGCACACCTGTGACTGCTAACCGCCCCCCCCCCCCAAGGAAGTTTGGGGGATGTTCAAGTCCCTCTAGCGGAACCTTGGGAGAAAGGTCTGGTAATTAACCTCCCCCAAAATCAGCCAGCGCGAACAATTCTACTTCTGATACACCTGGAGTTGCCAGGAGTTTGGGTCCACCTCATTTCAATTGCTTTCAGCATAGATAGACAACCAGTTAGACCTCTGAAGTGGTCTCAATGCTATCCATTTTATTGCTTTGCTTCCTATAGGAGATTAGCAATGAAAATCAAGACAGATACAGAACCCGGTATCCCATCTAGTCTAACAACAACATGTTGTAGAGCAAGAATCTGGGGTCAGCAATGATCAAGAGCCTGGTCACATTACCAGCATTGCATAGCAGAGTAGCAAAGCTATCAGGTGACCTGTGAGTCTCTGGCCCAAGTCAAGATACATTTTGCAATGTGTTGTGTCCATTAAGATTGCTAAAACGATGGGACAAAGAAGGGTGGCATGCAGGGGGTAGGGAGTAGAGAGCATAGAAAGGAGAGATATGAGAAAAGAGACGTGTGACAGCCAGATGCAGCAGATGGTCCCAGGAGATATCTAATGTCTATTTAATACACTATTTTGTGTTACCACGATTTCTAATGAAGACTAGAATTGGTTAAATTAAATTTTGATGTATTTTTCTTCCTTTCCCTTGGATAGCAATAATTAGTTGTGTCAAGATGACTATTCAAATGACAATGAGACTTCAATGAGAAAAAGTTGAAGAGTAAGCTATAATTATTTGGACAGTCATTTGATCAGGTTTTCTTTTCCTTGTCACATTTTAAATGACTTCTAAAGTTATATGTGGGTGTCTGCAGAAGGGGTTACTTAACATATTTTAAAGTCTCTTTTATTCTTCATTTCAGGCATGTAGAATTTTGTTGATTTCTTCTTTGCTATTATTCATTTTGCTTTGGAATGGAGTCATGGCCAGTGAAACTAACTTAAACTGCTCCTGCTGTTAGTGTTAGCAGCCATTGAGTCAACTCCAGGTAATGGACAGGTAGTTCTGGATCATGAACATCCTACTGAAGCAGTGAAGAAGAAACACCTTTTAAGTCTATAATAATAAAATTTCAAGGAACACACAATGGTTCCCAAGAGCAAATGGATGTCCTCTGTGGCACACATCTAACCATGGTTATTTTCGTTACTTCAGGATTATATTACAGATGTTTGGTGTATATAGAAGTCTTTCTTTACTATTTTATATGCATGAAAAAGCATACTTTATATGGAGGAAAATATTCGACTAACTGACGTTAGGCTACAGCTCATACTTAATTGTCTCAAATTACATGAAATTCAGCATAAAGACAAATTTAGTAATGGGATGCCTTCACAATCTGCCAGTACAACAGGAGGAAAGGCTATTCAGTGCTGGGTCTTTTTCTCCATCACCAGCATGCTCAAGTCTATGTACTATTGCAGCTAATAAGCCTGCCTAGCTTCTCGTGGATCTCCCTTGGCCTTGTTGGCCCTCTTCTTCTTCAAAGTTGATGTCCCCTCCAGGAATTGACCCCTCTTGATTATGGGTCCAAAACAAGAGTCAGACAAGGATCTGTTGTAACTCATAATGTTTCCTTTGACTAACTTGTGGAAACTGATCACCCAGCCTTTCTTCCTGGTTTCTCTTCACCTGGAAGCTTACTTGCAGCCTGCCCATCGGGGTAACCTGCAGACACTTGAACTACTCGTAGCATGCTTCCAGCATCGCAGCAGCATACAAGCCGCCACAGTCCAAGGCACTGACAAATAGGTGATGGCATTAGCATTCAAAGTAGTCTCTTTCTACTGCACGCAATTGCAAATGTGTGCCACTACACCGAACTCACCATTTCATAAATCAAAGTTTCTTGGTGTATTAGACCAGTAAAAATCATCAAAGGAAAATCAGTTCATGGTATCAACTTTTTCAAAGAATGGAAAACTGCCTCACCTCATCGTCCATTGAAAAATCACACTGCCACTTTACATTTCATTATCTGAGATATTATACTGGAAAGTATAACTCTATGTATATGACTACAATTCTGCCAGTAGCAGATCTACTTGACTTGGGGCATCTATAGAATCTCTTAATATTCTTAAGCACGTGGGTGACCCTGAGAACCCATTAGGAAATGTTAACTTAGCCGGTAAAATGAAAAGGAAACACATACATAGGAAGTACAACTGTGTAGGGTCATATAACTACAAGAGGCTGTCTTCTTTTCACAAAGGCAAGAGAGTTTTAAAAATAAGCAGATTAGGGACTAGGGGTCAGAAATTAAATTTCTTTTATTGACTATGGGAGGAAATCCCAACTTTAAAGCAGCACTCTTAGAAAACGGCTTGAACCTATTTTAGAAAATAATGAATTTGACATCCTTTCATAGCAGTTCTGAGTACTAGTTACCTATGTAACTCTGAAAACTTGCTTCCTAATCATCATTTTAGGGAACTAATAGATTCATGCCAGATCTGCTTTCATAGATTTTAAATGGAAGCTGTCAAAGTCATTTACAAGCTCTGAATTCCCAACTACCAGAAACCCTTTAGAAGAGTAGAGAATGGTGGCCCACAGAGAGAGATCTACAGAAAGCACATTACTTAGGGCAATTCGTTTTAAACTGTTTAGTGATCTCTCACCACTGGAGATGGAAAGCATGATGATGACTAGAAGCTGTTCACTGATGACACTTTCCTCCCCCACCAAAGGACCTACCCCACCAAAAGGGACTCCGTGCACTGCCTTGCCTATCATCCTTTAGGTAGGTCCCTGTCCAGAGGGTTTTCTAAGTTATCCTCCTGGCTGTAGCAGGTTGTCCAGTCTTTGCTCCCAAGGAACCAGTAGAACAGTTCCATTCTT
Source organism: Nesogale talazaci (assembly GCA_004026705.1). Classification (NCBI taxonomy): domain Eukaryota; kingdom Metazoa; phylum Chordata; class Mammalia; order Afrosoricida; family Tenrecidae; genus Nesogale; species Nesogale talazaci. The sequence continues at coordinate 43,500 of PVJH01002294.1, forward strand.
AACCAGTGTCTCTTATCACTCCTGTACCTCGGGGTGAGTACCTGGGATGCTTGCTTTAGTTAAGAAAGGGCATGCAGCACAGTTGGGACACAAGCAAAGAACAGCAAGGTCTTTGGATATAATCACATGATTTCCTTTTTATCTTTTATTAAAGGGGCATCAAGCATCAAAGAACAAGGATTAAATCAGTAAGAATGAGGGTGAGAGCAGGGTGGGGACCCAAAGTCCACTTGTGGGTGATTGGACACCCCCTTACAAGGAAGTCCCGGGGGAGAGATGGGCCAGTGAGGTAGCAATGAAGCATAAAACCTTCCTCTACTTCCTAAAGGTTTCCTCCCCCCAACCATCAAAGCCCCAAATCTGCCCTGCAGTTCCAGCTGGACTGGAGGAGGTGCACTGGCAGAGATGGGAGCAGAAACACAGGGAACTCGGGGTGGATGAACCCCTCGGGGTCAGTGGTGGGAGTGAAGTTGCTGGATGGGTGGAGAGAGGGTGGAGTGGAGAGAGGAAGCCAGCTGTGGGGATCTGCAGACTCTCCTATTTGGAGGGCAGACATAGGGAGGAGTGGGCAGGGGGAGATGTGACAAAACAATAATGATTGCAGAGTAATGAGGACTGGGGGGAGGGGGGAAGGTTGGAGGGGAAAGGAGGGGGCCCGATATCAAGGGCCCAAGTGGAGGGGTGGCTGTTTGGAGAATGTTGATGAGGACAGGCAAGTGGGGGTGTTTGGCACAGTGTATGTAACTATGTATTGAACTATGTATGATGAAAGCGATGTATGAGTGCCCAATAAAATGATAAATTAAAAAAAAAGATAGGCATGAGCCAGGGACTCAAGTGGAAAGGAAGTATTTTGAGAACGATGAGGGAAACAAATGTACAAAATTGCATGACACAATGGACGTGTGTGTGGATTGTGATAAGAGTTGTACAAGCCCCCAATAAAATTATTTTTTCAAAAAAAGGAGGGATCAGGTGTTTGCCCATAAGTATTACACTCCAAGCTACATGCAGTTCTATTCTGGAATGTGCCCATAAACTGGAGATATGTCTGTTTAAATAAACATAAAATCATGAGTATCCTACAGCTAAATGAGACAGTGGCATTTACAAATACAGGCACTGTCCACTCAGTTCTCTTTTCCTTCCTGAATGAATGACTGTATTTTGAGAAGATCCACAATTTTCAGGAACAAAGAACAAATCATCCGATGAATTCTGCTGTTTACATTGGAGGTGGGACAAGTAACCTACAAAAAAGCATGTGAAAGAGATTGTTTTTGCTTCAAAAGAATATGAATATTGATCCTAAAGGTACAAAATGCTTGCAAGAAATTAGCATCCTTGCTTGGAGTGATGTGTTTTGTTTACTTTTCAGTATTCAATTGTATTATCCTATTCTTCAAGCAGAACTGGTGGGGGGAGGGGGGATTGTTAGCTGCACTGGCCTCAGCATTCTTGGATCTACTATTTTGAAACCTTTCATTTGCAGAGACAGCTGCAAGGTGTCCCTTCAAGGATTTTGCTTTTTTGATTTATACTTTTATACACTCAAATCTCAATTGAGATATCCGAGCTTCATTCCATTTTCTGACCTTACACTATCAAGCTGGAGTGACCTCCAATCTCTTAGGACTGGGCTACATTCCAAAGCAGGTTATGGAAGAACAAGGGCAGCGAATCAAAGCCACACATCACCCAGTCCCAGGGAGACACTTCATGTAAAGCCGAGTGAAAGCTGGCCAATCCCTGCACCTCATTTATTTGCCAGGGTGAGAATTCTCAAGTCTCCACCCTTTGAACTTTTGACATTATTTTTCAGTGTGTGTGAGTCCTGTTTGTACCAAACAAAAAAGCCAAACAGATGCTCCATTTGGCATGAAAATTGGCCTCATGGAAATAAATGTTCTTTCTTTTCCTTTTTTCCCCTCCTGTTGAGGATGGACACTGCAGAGATTTCTCTTAGTTGCTGACATATGAGTGAATATTCCATGCATCTGTTTCTGGTCATTGTTCTCCTTCTGACACACCTGTCACCAAGCCCATGTAGTGAGGCACTTCAGAAAATAAAAGCCCCTTTGAATCTGGGCAAATGGACAGGGTGGTCCATAAGGTTGTATGCTAATGGAGCTGGAAATCAGCTGAGTATGAGGGCCTGAACATTTTTGTACACTCCACAATCTCCACTCCGGGAAGACCTTTCCATTGAGAGGGGCTCTGTCTTCCTCAGGTAGAAAGCCAGGGTCCACCGACCAACAGATAGGATCTCCAAGTCCTCACCACCACAAAACACCCAGGATCATTTTGAAGGGGGGAAAATTAGACTGCCTAAGTACAGATTTTAAATGTGATATGTGTCTGTGTAAGGATGCATCTTTCCATAATTTAAAAGATATTCATGCTTGTCACTCGATGTGAAAATAGCATTGAGTACAGTGAGCTCGTTGATATCCAATGACAAGATTGACTTTTTTTTTATATTGTTAGTAAGAACATCCCATTCAGATGAACATGTGTTTGCATCCTTGCTTTGCAAATAAAGAAATGTGCTCGTGGGGCTAGGTGGTGGGCGGCAAGGGTAGGTATCTTTTCTCACCTCGTCACACAGTAAGAAATAACAACTCTTGCAATCAGTCCTGTGTTGTTGAGTTTATTCCAGCTCACAACAACCACATAGGAGAGAGTAGACCAGCCCTCCAGGGTGTTCAAGGCTGTAATCAATTTCAAAAGCAGACCGCCAGATCATCTCTCACAACATCAAGTGAGTCAAGCCCCCGTACCATCAGAGCTCCTTAGGCAGGTGGCAGAAGAACACAAAGCGTTGTAGCCTGAACCTGAGTCACAGTCAGTTAACAGCAGCTGATGAACCACCAAACAATCTTGCAGAGTTGTTTAAGTAACAAACCAACTTTGGGCGCAGACTGTTTCTAAACACGCATTTATGTCCTGTTGAAGAGTTACCCTCAGCTGGCAGAGAATAGTAGCCTTGAGGAACAGAGGCAAGCACCCTCCCCTCTCTCTCTTCAACAATGCCTTGTAAATGAGGTGTCAATCCAATTGTCCTATTTATAAGGCCTTTGTTTTTCCTTACTGTAATCCCTTCAGGAGACAGCAGTGGCCCAGTGCAATTCAATATGACTGGAACACCAGGGGTCTTGCTCCCTTCGTGCAGTGCACCGCAGGAGTGATTTATAAACCACAACCCCAGAGCATCCCAGAAACTGAGTGAACTGAGGCTTCTAAGTGAACACAAGTGCTATGAATTCCAATGTTAGACCAGCACCAGAAATGTCCCTAAACTCATTTCCTGCAAGTGAAAATGGGGATGTGGTTGGAGAGAATTAGAGGGGAGGAATGGCAAACCCCATAAGGAATGAGGTTGGTACCCAATTAGCTTCTTTTCATATTATGGGTTTAGGGAGGCCAAGTAATCCCAAGATGGCTCCAGTCATTTTCACGTTGGCAAAGAGGAACAAGATCGCTTTTTAAAAGTGTAAGGTCAGAGGGAAAAAAAGGCAGAGAGAGAGTAGCAGAGCGCAAACCAAGGGAGGATTGCGAATGCACATAATTCCCTGGCACGTGAACATTTTTGCAAAAGTAAAAAAGGAAAGAAAGGAGATTAAAAAATTAATAACATGAATTGTGATCAATAAAAATAATTATCATTTTGAAGCCCATATTTCATAAGGCACTCAGAAGCTTGAGAATAATTTCTGAGATAGATATAAGAGCACAGCACTTGAAAAGCACAATTACCAGAAAGTTCTTCCTTTAAAAAAGACTCCCCCATACAAATGGCACTGTACATTTTTGCTGTCTTCTGCACGCCACCGTTTGGTCTAAAGACAGTCAGGGAGCTAAATATCTATTAATTAGAACTCTTGGGGCTGGCATCAGTGAGACACAATTATACCAAACTGATGCCATTCTAGGCACTGATAGCTTCATTTAAATTCCTGAATAAAACATGAAATATCTTTAATGAGAAATGAATATAGTCGTCAGGAGGGAGTAGTTCTGATATTGTTACTAGTAGAGATCTAGACAATGAAGACATAATGTGCAGCACCATCTATTTTATATAAAAATGATGGTTGTTAGGAAAGACAGATCCCTCTTCTGAGACATCATGCATGCTACAGAATCCAAAAATTATAGAGACGAACAACACTGTCTCCTCCCAAGAAATTGCAGCGCTGAAAGTGCATGTGAACTCATAGCAACAAACACGTTCTATAAGAGAGCGAGAGAGAGAGAGAGAGAGAGAGAGAGAGAGAGAGAATGGCCTCAAACATCAGCGAGAATGAGCACGTGCACGCGCCGCAGAGCAGATAGCTGCTTCTTTCAAAGCACAACTTGGGCACGATTTCATACTGGTATACATATTTTATTGTGAGTGCAAGAGATGAGTAGACAAGTACACTTATCTCAATTCATCCAGGGCCTAGCCCGTCCTCTTCAAGCTGCTGCTGCTCTGTGCAGAGGGAGAAGGGCCATCAGACTAGGAGCTGAGAACCTCCAGGCTGTGATCGCAGGCCACAGGAAGTCCCAGTCCTACCCCCAGGCTGCTGCAAAAGCCTCTTCGCCTGATGGGCTGTGACTGGGGCTTTCTTCATTTCTTGTCTGGGGCTTCCCTGGATCCATTTGTTCTTTGGGGACTCTATTAGCAGCAGGCTACCTTGCATTCAGGTTGTACCTGTTTTAATCCCCAGAGACCTTCATACATTTTAGAAATACTACTGACAACAACTGATGATTGCTACACCTGCCTTTGAACTTGGGGGGGGGGGTCAGTTCTTCAGTCTAAATGACTTGTGCAAGAGAGGTGGTCATGGAGAACTACAAGGTAATTTGGCTAGAGCAATGGAAATGCACAAACATATACATATACAAATACATACATACATGTCTCATTCCCATATTATCTACTTCCTGTATTAGGAGTATAGTGGCAGAGTGGTGATGTGTTCAGCTACAAACCACAAGGTCATCAGTTCCATACAAGCTGCTCTGAGGGATAAAGAGGAGGTTTTCTATTCCCATAGAGAGTTACAGTCTTGGAAACACCCAGGGACATGTCCACCCTGTCATAAAGGGTCACTTTGAGTTGGAATTGACTGGATGGCAGGGTTTGGTTTGGGCTTATTCTTTTTTATATTATCTGCATCTATTTCCATGTTATCTCTATATTCCTGTGTTGTTTGAAAGAACCCAAGCCCAGAGAAGTTCAATATGCTTGGTAAAATACAGCATCCATGAAATAAAGGAAGACCTTTAATGAAGTTGTCACCGTGGCTACAACAATTGAATCAAGCATAGTAGTAACTGATTGTGAAGACTTACAGGACTTGGAGGTATTTCATTTTGTTGTACATGGGGCTGAAATAGTAAAAGCAAGAAGCAAGAAATTGTAAAAGGAAGTAAAAAGAACAGGGAGGGTAGTGAGACTCATTTGATTTGGTCTCCTCATGAGGAAGGACCAGTCTCTGGAAAAGTTTGCCAGAGTTGGTAAAACAGAGGGCCCACGAAAATGGGGAAAGTTTTCAGGGACATGAATTGATGCAATAATCCTAACAATGGGTTTAAACATACTAATGATCAGGAAGTAGGAATAGGAACTGGCAGCATATCTTTCTATTATACATAAAAATTTTAAACTCATTGCCATTGAGTCACTGCTCGTTCATAGTGACTCCCTGTGAATTTCCTGGTTTATGGGAATACAAATCCCCTCCAGAGGAGCTTCTGGGGATTTTGAACTGACAACCATTGCAGGTGAACACGTAATCCTCACACCAAAGTTCGTGATTAAAAGTAGCTCACTCAACAGCAAGTCACAACAGCCAACAGCCAGTATAAAGTGAGGATTCACTACACACCCAACCTTTCATGTTTTTAAGCTATTTGGAAAGAAAAATCAAATGTCCCTAATTTCTACTCTTTTTGGGGGGTGCAGAATTATGATAACCAGGTACTAACTATTCTGCCTTCATACAGTAAATGAAGACGCGAGGTTGAGTGTGAAACAGCTGCTATTGGTTGACTGATAAAGACGGTGTCACTGTTGGTTAATGCTGAGATCAAACAGACTGAGACACTGCCCACAAAGAGTTTATGTGCAGCAATTTCCACAACATAGTTTTGCGTCAGCAATTTCTCCACGATCAATCCCCTCCCAGTTATGTAGCCCTTCTCATGATGACAAGTTTCTAATGACACTCTGATTAGCTTGTTGAACTCTCTAGACATTTCCATATTTTTATATATTTGTGTGCACTGCCTTTTCTGCCAAGAGTCACTTGTGCTACATCTTCTAGCCAGTCTTTCTTGATCTCTTCACCCTCCCTCTTAGGCAAGTCTCTAGAGTCTGAAATGCATCTTTCTCTTTAAGTACAATTTATTTTCCCTCTGGGTTAATGTGCTTGGCTTCTAACCATAGGGCTGAGGTTCCAGACCACCTTGACTTGCCACACAAGAAAGGTTTGATGATCTATGTTGGAAAAGGCAGCCATTGACAATCTTATTGAGCCCAGTCCTACGCAGGCACACACAGAATCACTGTGAGTGAGAATCAACTCCACAGTATCTTGGTTATTGACTTGCTATCATTACCTACTCTGTTAGATTAATAACTATTAGATGAAGGGGCCCAGGCTTCTCCTGTGTCTAACCTAGTGCCTGACAGAAAGTTGTTCAAATATGTGTTTTCTAAGTAAATGTGTATATAGTAAATATTGAAGAAAGGTAATACAATTGGTTGAATGCTTCTACGTTTATGCTTTTCTATGTAAATACAGTCTAAAGGGGTGTTTTGTCAAGAAACCTTGGAGCCAAGGAACCTTGTTGAGGAGGAAAGTCCAGGAAAGTATTGGGCTTTCTTTTTCCTTCATAAACCCAAATAACAATCGGACTAGCTGACTTTTACTTTTCATGAGTGATTTTTTTTCAAAATTGTTTGAATAATCCACTTCTTTTTGATCTCTCTATAAGGTTGCATCTTTTTATTCACAGATGGGTCAATAACCATAATAATTGTTCAGGGACTAGCACAGATGTCTACATATGTCAAATCAGTTTATCCTTTCCTCAACTCTATCCAAACATTTGCCATAATTCCCACTAAAAAGATAAAACAGTAATGGATCCAGGAGGGTGATAGTCTTGCCCAAAGTGCACTGATTCTTAAGATATGATGGCTAATTTTACCTGTGTGCTTAGCAAAATGATGGTTCTCAGTGGTTTAAAAAATGCTACTCTATTTGCTCTCATTGAGTACTTACATGTGATTAAATCCATTGACCATAAATAAAGCAGATTATTTCACTCATTCTAATGCAATCACGTTCCTACAATGTAATCTAATATTATGTAATAAATCAGTTTAAAATGGAAGTCCCTGGGATTCTGCCTCATGACGACTGTTTTAGTCCAGATGGACTAGAGAAACAAAATTCATAGGCACTCTATAATTTAGGAGAGCTTTCTATAAAGGGTGAGTGAACATTGAGAAAGCATCCCAACGCAGTGCTGTCCAAGTCCAAAAGTCCAACACTAGTCCATATGCCCAATACCAATCTCCGAAGTCCTCCGCAATCTCACAAAACACACACAATGACGCTGACTGCAAGAGGAAAGCTGAATCAGTGAGCAAGTAAGCCTCTCAGCATTAGCAGGACTCTCCATGCAGCTGCTCCAGTACCCAGGGATGCTTCAGAGTAAGTTCACGTGGTTTCTCCTCAGGAATATCTTGAAGGACGTGAGCCTTGCCAACTAAGGCAGAGAACAAGCAAAGGTGGTGTGACCATCAGAGAACACGAGACAAGACAGGTGAGGTCCGCTGATTCATTTATCTCTCTGCCCTTCAATTAAACTGCCCTTCAATTATCTTACATGTGTTCTTTGGCCTGGTTGACAAAATATACCTTAAACTATCACAACTATAAATAGATCTTTTGTCAGAATTCTTACCAGGCACTTTACACTACACTCTTTCTTTTGCCTGATCTATGGATCATGGGATAGAAACATGTAGCAGGCTTCCAGGTCTACAAATTTTGACCTATTAATATTAATTTAATTCTCCATGATTACAAAAATGACTTCCTTGAAGCATCCTCCCCCTCCCTCCCTCTCTCTCTCTCTCTCTGTATAAATACACACACACACACACACACACACACACACGGAGCTGCAAAAAGATCACAGAAAAATCCAAATTTTGAATTTCATTTTCTATGAATTTGTAAAGCCCTATACTATACACACAAAGGTAAGTCAAAAAGTATTGCTATCGAATATAAAACCTTCATTAAGCAAAATATGAAAATGTGAAGCTATTGTTCCTTTCCATACACTTTCCATCTAGGTCTTTACACCTGTGCAAGCAGTGTTCTGCTTTATATAATGCTAAAGGGAATTCCTGGAATTTTCAAAGAATTCATATCGTGTTCCTTTAAATATTCTTTGAATTTCGAGAACAAAAGAAAGTCTGAAGGATGAGATCAGAACTTTAGGAGGACTGAGGTATGATTTTCTAAAGAAATTCTCAAAAGACAACTCTATTATCTAAGAATGATGATGTGCAGTGGGAGGTGGGGGAGGGGTGATGGAATCCAAGCAGTAATTTTCTTGATCTTTTTCCCAACAATGATGTCATCACTTATCTTAAAACATGTTCATAATATGTTCTTACAATCACCTGATGTTCTTCAAGAAAATCTATCAAGTTTACACCTTGGCTGGCCCATTTCCTCCCATTGCCTACAGATGGGTTTTGGGTCTCCAATACACACACTCCCCTTCATTCACAATGATATTTTTTTGTTCTTTGACACCTAATCCTCATGATCACACAGGCTGGTGTGCTTCTTACATGTGGGCTTTGTTGCTTCTGAGCTAGATGACTGCTTGTCTATCTCCAAGCCTTTAAGAACCCAGATGCTATATCTTTTGATAGCCAGACACCACCTTATTTATTCACCACTTTTGCTTATGCACTCATTTTTTCTTTAGCAATCCTGTTGGGAAGGTAAACATCATGGAATGCCAGTCAAATAGAACAAAGTGTTCTTGCATTGAGAGAGTGCTTGAATAGAGATGTCTATATATATACATATATATGTATATATATATATATTTCCTCATCATCAAGCATAAATATGTCTGTATTTAGACCTTTATAGATGCCCTGTGCCTCCTAATTCTTTCCTCCATTTCCTTTTACTTCCCTCTTGTTTCATTATCATGGTCAGCCTTCATTTAGGTTTCAGTAATTCTGCTCGGTTACGTGGACCTTGATCAAGCCCTACCAGGTCTCCTGTATCCTTGTTGTTCCCTTGTCCCTGGATTGGTTATCATCCACTTCCCTTTCCCTGCCTCCCTTTCTTCCATATTCCCAAAGAATCATAGTTCTCATTTTTTTATTTTCAAGAGACTTTATCCCACCTATCTTATCTAGATAGATCTACAGAAATAATAATATGCTAAAAAACAAGACAGCAAAGCAACACAAGAAAACAACAACAATAAAAACAACAATAAAAAGAAAACCCTATACATGTTCAAGGTCTGTTTGTTGATCTTTAGGAGTGTTTTTTGATTGAGTCTGATGGAGTATCATGCCCTTGCCTTAAGTCTATTTTTGGAATCCCTTGGGACTTTGTTGCTCTGTTCCCCTTTCTGTTCTGTTCCACACCTTAGTGTTTTGCCTCAGTATGGTGGGATAAGATAAGGATCAATCCCCACACTGTCTCCAGTGTTGTCCTCCTTAGTGTTATGGGTCAGTGAGGGATGTTGTGTTTCATAGTAGGGCCAGCCCTATGGCCTCCTCTGTGCATTGGCTGTTCTGAATGGGAATATCATCCTCAGGGTTTGGTGGACCAGGATGTGTTCCACTCTCTCTAACTCTCCCTTCATTTGCTACTATGTGCTCTGATCAGACATGTCCCTTTCCCTGAGCTGTAGCTTCAGTGCTGTCCTCTGAAATGAATTCTTCTGCGGGGATGGAGGTTGTTCATGTAGGTCGGATTGGAGACCCTATGACTTCTCTCTTGGTGCCCTGCTTCATACTGGTATGCTACATTTACATCTTGGAGCACAAAGTTGAAATCTGATCTCTCTTTCCTTATGGAGATATAAATAATACCCTCCCTTTGGGTGGGTCACTGCACTGATGAAACAAACTTTCCTCAAGTTCTTTAATGCTTCCTCCCCGCTCCCCCCACCCCTCATCATGAACCCAATTCTACCCTACAAATCAAGCTTGAACAGATCATGTGCACTGGTACAAATAAGAGATGGAAACGCAGGAAATCCAGGATCTATAGAACCCTCAGGACCAATAGTGAGAGTAGCCATAGCAGGAGGGCAAGAGAAAGGTGGAGGGAGAAAGGGGAAACTGATCACAACGATCTGCATACAACCCCCGCCCTGGGGGTATGAACAACAGAAAAGTGGGTGAAGGGAGACATAGATTAGTGTAAGACATGAAAAAATAATAATTTATAAATTATCAAGGGTACATGTGGGAGGGTGGAGGATGTGGGGGAATGAGGAGCTGATACCAAGGGCTTAAGTAGAAAGAAAATGTTTTGATAATGATGATGGCAACAAATGCACAAAAGTGCTTGACACAATGGATGGATGGATGGCAATGAGTTGTATGTGTCCCAAATAAAACAATTTTAAAAGAAAAAATGACACCTTGGGATTTAAAAAAAAAAAAGCCCTAGTCTTCAGAGGGGATCTCTCTGGCTTGAATCTAACTATCCCAACAGATATTTCTGGAACTTACTATTTGGATTCTCCTCTTTTTCTGAGACTTATACACAAATGTATTGTGGAAGAAATTTGCCTGCAGCCCCCCACTGATCACCAAACCAAAAACTTCCTACCATTCATTAAATTCTGAATGACCCTGTGGACAGAGGAGAACTGGTCCTGTGGGTTGCTAAAGCCTTTACATCTTTATGGGAATAGAGAGCATCATCTTTCTCCCTTGGAGGGTTTAGTGGGAGTTCCAAGGGCTATCCCCCCAGAAAGGTGATTGTATGTAGAGCATTGTGATCAGATTAGTAGATCAACTCATAGCCTGCTATGGCACACAGAGACAAATAATGGAGCAAATTCATGCATGTATGAACTGGAATGCAAGCAACAGACTGATTTGAAGCTGCTGAGCTTGTGGTCGGCAGTCCAGTTTGTAACCAATTGCACCACTGGGGCTCCTAAGCACCTATCTTGAAGAATCATTTTAAGGAGGGGTAAACTGAGGTTTCATATGTAAGATTCATCAGGAAAGTGTGGTCAACCTACAGATCAAAACCTCACTTCTAATGGAACTCATTAAATCATAAAGGAAAAGACTAAACATTGGTGATAAAGTTAAATTTCTCCCTCTTCCATAGCCCAAGAAAGAACATCCTCAAGCTAGAAAAGCCTTCAGCAAATGGATCTGTGCAGAATGGCTGTGGTTGAATTTCTCCATTGAAGTATCCCACCTAGAAACCTAGAGGGAATCTGGTACTCTGTAAACAGTGGTCTATGGAAGAACTGTGAAGAATATTTGTTTCCTTTTAGCAAACAGCTTTAGGGTTTAAAAATTTGACTGGGACATCAAATTGCTTAGTTTGGGGAATCAGACCTCCCACTAGATGACAGGTGACTTTTCTCTGATTATATATATTATATATGTATACATATATATATATATATATATCAGATTGAAAGAGCTCGGCATAGTGTCCATGCTAGGAATAAGAGACAAATGAGGAAAAATCATCTTGGAGGTGGAATCTTAGTGGAACCAAATATAAATTGTGATCGCATTATTTTAATGAAATATTTTGTTAAATTCAAAATGCAACTGATGAATAAAATAGCAAAACTGACATGAAGACAGGATCAATACTATTCATTTTCCTTAAGCCTTGGGCTCCAATATGGCTCAGCACAGCACTGAGTGATGATGGACTAACTTGAGAAAGGAATTAAATTTTGTGAACTTGTAAAATCTTTGATCGTTTAGACCTGACCAGAAGGTTTACTTCAAATAAATTAAGAGAAGACCGAAGCTCCAGCTATTCATTTTTTATTTATAATTTTACAGACTGGACTCCGAATTGTATGAAGACCTGCCCATTCTCCTATCACCGTGAAACCTCAAACTAACCCTTCCTGCTTTGCTGAGTAGAACTTGAAGCTGCTGTACTCTGTTTTGTTTGGTAACAGGAGCCCCTGGATGGAAGTAAAATAGCTGGCAAGTGTGGCAGTTACATAATCTGTCAACTTGGGAAGGCGTGGAGTTTAACTTGTCCAACAGGTGACAGCCTCGTTGTGGGCATGGCCCGCTCCTGAGGATTCTGGGAACGCGTATCTTCCTCCCTGTAGGTGGGACCCACACTCTCTCTGAGGCATTCCTGTTGACAAGCCACATGGAGCTACACTGATGGAGCCAAAGCCCTGGAGCTGGATGAGCCATGTGGAGACCTACACCAGTGCTGAGATGCTTCCTCCGAAGTCCACCCCTTGCCAATGTGGCACCTCTACACAATTCTTTACCCATATAAAATTTCCAGACATCAATGAAATGAAACTTATACTTCACATCAAACATCTATCATACATATATGTACATATACATCACACATATATATCATACATATATCATACATACATGATATGTGTTCTCAGTGAGAACACACTGAGTTCAATTGTAGCTGACATATCATACATGAACAATAAGCTCATATACAGAAAATGCACAAGCAATCACAAACCTTGCTTTTGAAATTGATCACGTGATTGTGACTGATAGGCAGAACTACCTTCTTCTACTATCCATTCTGTATTACCTTTGTCCTCAGCAATCACCTCAGCTGGTTGTGGTGTCTATTCCAGGGAGAACAAAACACTGCCCCCTCCATGATGGAAGTGGTCTTATATAATCAGCTTGCCATCAAGTTACCGATTGACCTCCCCAAAGAATGGTGCCATATCTTGGACTTAATATTGGTTTCCACTGCTGGCAAATAGAGCATTCAGCAGTGGTTGTGGCCAAGTCAGCCTTGGTGGGTAGAAGTCCATGTTGCTGTGCCCATGTATAACCTCCATCCCTGCCACCATATCCACTTTGTTCTTGTACCCATTGGACAATAACTGGAGTGGCAGAGGAAAGAGGAGGGCCAGTCTCCATAGTGTGTGTCATCTTATCCACTTGATTGTTAAAGTCCTCCTCTTCAAAGGTAACCCTTTGGTGAGCATTCACATGAGACACAATTACATTTACTTTTTTGGCCCATTCAGAGAGATCAATCCACATACCTCTTCCCCACGCCTCCTTGTCACCAATCTTCCAATCATGTTCCATCCAAGTCCCTGACCATCCAGCTAAGCCATGAGCCACAGCCCATGAATCAGTATACAGTCTCACATTTGGCCATTTTTCCTTACAGGTGAACTGAACAGCCAGGTGCAGTGCTCAAAGTTCTGCCCATTGGGAGGATTTTCCTTCACCACTATCTTTCCGGGAGATCCCAGAAAGGGGCTATAGTATTGCTGCTGTCCACTTGTGAGTGGCACCTGCATATCATGCAGAGCCATCTGTGAACCAAGCATGACTTTTCTGTTCTTCAGTTAAATTATCATAAGGAACTCCCAGGAGGCCATAGGTGCAGATTTGGAAACAGAAGGTAATGTGACTGGAGTGGGGACTGTGGGCATTTGGGCCACTTCTTCATGCAGCTTACTTGTACCTTCAGGTCCTGCTCTGGCCCGTTCTCATATGTACGACTTTCATTTAACAATGAAGTGTTGCTGCACACATCCAACTTTATGACTCTGTGGGTCAGACAATACCCAGTTCATGATGGCTAGTTCAGCTTCATGGTGACTTGGTGGCCCATGGTAAGGTGTTCAGTTTCCACCAAGGCCCAGTAACAGAACAACAGTTGCTTTTCAAAGGAGGAGTAGTTGTCTGCAGAAGATGGCAGGACTTTACTCCAAAATCCCAATGGTCTACTTTGTGATTCACCAATAGGCGTCTGCCAAAGACTCCACACTGCATCTTTATCAACAACTGACACGTCTAGCACCATTGGGTCAGCTGGATCATATGGTCCCAGTGACAAAGCAGCTTGCCCGGCAGCCTGAACCTGTTGCAGAGCCTTTTCCTGTTCCAGACCCCACTCAAAATTAGAGGCCTTTCATGTCACTTGATAAACAGGTCGGAGTAGAACACCCAAGTGAGCGATATGTTCCCTCCAAAATCTGAAAAGGCCCACTAGGCATTGTGCCTCTTGTTTCGTTGTTGGGGGAGCCAGATGCAATAGCTTGTTCTTCACTTTAGTAGGAATATCTCAGAATGCTCCACACCAGTGGACCCCTAAAAAATTTAACAAGGTGGAGGATGCTTGAATCTTTATTGGGTTAATTTCCCAACCTCTGGTATGCAGATTCTGTATTAACAAATCTAAAGTCTTTGATACATCCTCCTTAGTCCAGTCAGCATAATGCCATCAATATAATTGACTAGGGTGACATTTTGTGGAATAGACAGGTGATCGAGGGCCCTTCAGACAAAATTATGGCACAGAGCAGAAGAGTTGATGTACTCCTGGGGGAGAGTTGTGAAAGCGTACTGTTGCCTCTGCCAGCTGAAGGCAAACCGTTTCTGGTGATCCTTTGAGACTGATATTGAGAAGAAGATATTGGTCAATAACTCAATCAATAACTGCATACCAAGTATGAGGAGAAGTATGAATTTGCTAAAGCAATGAAATCACATCTGGAAAAGCAGCTGCAATTAGAGTCACCACCTGGTTAAACTTATGATAATCCACTTGATAATCCACTGTCATTTCCCAGGATCCATCTTTCTTCTTTACAAGTCAAATAGATGAGTTAAATGGGAATGTGGTAGGAATCACCACTCCTGCATCTTTCAAGTCTTTGGTGGTGGCACTGATCTCTGCAATCCCTCCAGGGATGCGGTACTGCTTTTGTTTTATTATTTTGCTAGGCAATGACAATTCTAATCGATTCCAATTGGCCTTTCCCACTATGATAACCTTTAATCCACATTTCAGGGATCCAATATGGCAGTTCTGCCAGTTACTAAGTATGTTTATTCCAATATGCTTTTTGGAACTAGAGAAATAACCACAGGATGGGTCCGGAGACCCACTGGACCCTCAGTGAGGTGTACCTGAGCTAAAACTTCAATACTTGGCCTCCATAAGCCCCCACACTGACTAGCGGGCCTTCAAAACACTTTGGGTACCCTGGAATTAGTGTCAGTTCAGAGCCAGTGTCCTGTAATCCCTGAAAAGTTTGATTATTTCCTTTCCCCCAATGAACAGTCACTCTTGTCAAAGTCTGCAAGTCCCTTTGGGGAAGGCTAGAAGAAAGACTAACAACATAAACCTTTAGTGATATAGCAGGGTCTTCCTTCCAAGGGACCCGGCCTTCCCCTCATCCAAGGGATTGTGGGTCTGTAAACTGGCTCAGGTCTGGGAATTGATTGAGGGGTCATGACTGCCTATCCTGCTGTTCACCTGATCCAGCATTCTTCTGCCTGTATAGGTCACATAAATAATTAGTAGGTTTCCTATGTATTTCACTGCAAGGGACACAGGGACTGAGTAGCCAATACCCTAAGTCCACACGAGACAGGCTGCTTTGATTACTATGAAAGCTTTGTTGTCTATTTTAACTACGTCCACCCTGTCTCTGTTGACTAAGTGCTGACATCTGCCCTCTGTCACCATGGAGTACAATCACCCCCATTGTGGACAAATGTCAGAGTTCACTTAGGGCAGTTCCCACAAATTATCCTGGTGCACATAAAATAGCAATTATAGGAGTGTTCAGAGATGCTGGAGCCCACTTCACAAATGTGTTCCTTATGGTTGTGGTGAAGGGTATGTCCTCAGGATATCCCCTTTTGGGGTCTATGGGAGTATCCTGATAGATCCAATTTCCCTAAGCTTTTGGATGCCTTCTTCTACAGCTTAGGTCAGGCACCTCAAGTTGATCTGATCTAGGCCATGTGGCAATCCATGCTTCAGTGAACTAACCAAATAAGGAGTTGGATCCTCTCTTAGCCTCTCTTGCTGAGACATTGAAAGAAGAGTCTGTGCTTAGGGACCCCATATCCAGAAACTCGGACTGGTCTAATGTTACATTTCTTGCACCAGTATCCCACAACCTCAGTAACCATTTCCAGGGATATGCCCCAAGTTTCTGCTTGTACGTATTTGAAAGCTCAACCAGTTTTTTGTGAGCATAGCATGCTTCTTCTTGGATAATCATCTCAACCTCACCTTTAGGAACTTTCGTAGCCTTAACTTTAGTTATAGGTCTAGAAAAAATTATCAACAGAGAGGGTGTCTCCTGGGTGCTTTCAGCACTATCTTGTAAGGCATCTCCCTCAGGCAATAGTACAGATGCAGCCCCACCTGGCATTTTACCTTGAATAGTTTGGTTAATCTGCTCAGGTGTGGGTTGTTTTGTTGATAGTGGATTTCTATCTTCAGCTGGGAGGGGTGGGGCCAGTTCAATTGTTTCTAGAGGCAGCACAATATCCTCTTCTTCCGCATCATCAGCCCATATATTTCCATCCCATGTTTCAGGGTCCCAATTTATTCCTATCAATGCCCTCATTTTGGCTTCAGACACTGCTCTAGATTTGCCATTCAGCTAACCTTGTAATTCAGCCACTAGAATAATGAGACTCTGGACCTGGTTCTCAGACATGTGGGCTCTTTTACTACAGACAAGGAGGCTCTCCTTTGTGGCACAGGCAGAAGCTTTTAATCTGTGAGTTGGCACCTAAGGGGCACCTCTTAGGCCCCGAGGCCATCCCTCTCCTTAATCACACAGTCCATTGTAAGGAGGACCAGCCAACCAGCTTTCCTATACTTATCATCTTGACAAAACTGCTGGAAAATATCAAACATATGATCTCCCAGAGCCTCTCCTTTAAATAGCACCCCATCTACCGGTGCTGTTACTTTAGTTATTAGCTTTGCTATTTCACATCATGGATTAGTAAGAGTGGCAGAATTATCCATGGCTTTAGGCATAGAATTAGCATCATCAGTGCTCTTAAGTGACTAATCACTTAAGATTGGAGAGCCAATCAAAGAAACCCATATTTATGATTTTATTTCTCTAAAAGCAATCCTGGTACCACTTGTGTTAGACAGGGTTCTCTAGAGAAATAAAACCATGAGACTAGTAATTCTCTTTATATATTTATATAGATAGAAGAATATATAAGATAAGAAATAAACAGTTAACTAATCTATAAAGCAGTACAAATGGCTTGGTGCAACTCACTTACATGAGACAGCTAGTAGACTGGCAGTCCTTTGAGTCTTGAGGGCCACCCAGTTGTCCTCTGTAGAGAAGTTCAGGCTATACAGTCACAAGCAGCAAACAGCAAAGAAGGTCACCAACAATCAGCCAGGTCACAGAGTTCAACAATCTCCAGCTCAAGAGATGTATGTTCCAGGAGCATGGTGAAGCAGGGCTTGAAGGAACCTCAACTCACAGCAACAGAGTCCATGGATCAGGTGTCCCACGGGTAGTGTTGCTTAGAGATTGAGGCACTGGACCAACAGGGCAGCCAGCTGATCTGAAGATCCAAGAGCAAGAAGGCAAGGGTGGGAATCACCAAGCCATTTCTATCTCCACCCTTCAATTGATCTTACGTGTATTCATTGGCCATGTTGTCACAACAGACCTACCTATCTTCTTTGGCCAGGTTGGCACAACAAGCTTACCTATCACACACTACCACTGGATCCACAACACTCTCTACCCACTGGCCTGTGGTCTTCCTGCAGTCAGTGTCATTGCATGTGGTTCATTAGTCAGAAGGGGAATTTATAGTTTGATATCTGGCATATGGGCTGATATCAGACTTACGGATTTGATCTGGACTGGGCAGGGATGCATTCTTAATATAATGTTCTTTTTCTTAGACACTTACGAGCATCCATGAGTTTTGTTTCTCTTGTCTACCTGCACTAACACAGTAAGGAAAGACAAAGTCTGTAGAAGATACTGAAATTCTGTTAATGGTGATGGGATAATTCTAAAATGGACAGTGAAGGTACTTGTACAACATGAGGAGTAATATCAATAGCACGGAACTATGCATGTGAAAAATATTGAACTGGCAGCTAATTTATTATACCAGAATTCCCTAGGTTCCTAACATCAGATTTCTTAGCAATCACTTGCCCTTCAACATTATGTAAATTTGTCCCCACTTTGAACCCATTGAACCAACTTAATTGCAACAAATTCTTCAGCACATCCACCTTCACTTGCAGCACAAACAGCTTTCAAATCTTCAAAAATGTTCCAAGTCTTTTCTTGCACTAATGTAATGCTATTCACCAGTACAAGGGACTTCAAAAATTTCATGCATAATTTTGATTATCTTTTAATTCCACTTTCCCATGAATTTTTTCAGTCCTTTTTTTGTACAAGTTCTCAGGTTATCAACGAGATCCATTTCTAACTGTACCTTTAAGTCTTTATGTGAGATTTGTAGTTGAGTCATGTATTAAACCAAAAAACAAATTCACTTTCATGGAGTGGATTCTGACTCTTAGCAACCCCATAGGATAGGGTAGAACTCCCCTTATGGGTTTCATAGACTTTAACTGCCTATGGGAGGAGAAAGCCCCATAATCTCCTATGGAGTATCACATATACCTTTATAGACAAATAAAGATATATAATAATTTTAAAATATCTATTCCAGGGACTTATCAAACTTCCAAGCTCTCATCCAATTTCACATGTCTTCTTCTGGTTCAGGGTGAGTTATTAGTTTTGTTTTAACATGGACAAAACCTCCTCCAAGTGACTACTTAAAAGACTAACAGTCCTATTTTTCACTGGTCCATTTTCATGGTTCTTACAGGTAAGTGTCTTAGATGCCACTGTCTCATCATGACAAACTGCCATTTCTTAGCAAAGAGCCCACCACTTGTTCTGAGGAACACGTGCTCATTTGTTCTTCCCGCCTCATATCACAGGTTACTCCCACTGAGACACTTTCTTTAAACTCTACCATTACATCAGGGCTACTCTAACTGCAGCCCCATGACTGTGACAACTGTCTCCACTTCCCCATACAACCAAACACCTAAGGCAAGTAGCACATATCAGGCTTTCTATATCTGATTCAGCTAGGACGAATTCCAGTTGCCTAAGGGCAGGGTAAGCACATTTTCTCCCCCATGAAAGTGAGCGTTTGGAGGTGGAGCACAGGCCACTATCATTCTGGATAAATTCTTCAACTTTTTAAACCATTCATATGCTAATGGTATGCAATCTAGATCTCCTTCCATGAAAATCATGCCATATAATTCACAAATGGTCATCATCTTGTCATCATACACTGTCTATGTGTCCCTTTATCAACTTGTCTGTATCCCAGAAAGGAGGTCATATGTAGATCCCCAATAGGTTCCCCCTTTCTACTCTTTGTTCCCTCTACCCTCCAAATTGCTAAGGGTTCATGGTGGAGAGGGAGGGAGGAGGGAGGAGAAATATGGAGAGGTGATACTGGGGGCCTATGTGGAGGGAGGATTAGAGAATGATGATGGCAACGGGTGTGCAGATGTGGTCTGCTTACAATAGATGTATGTATTGATCATGATAGGATTTGTATGAGACCCCATTAAAATGATTTTTAAAAAGCTTATAATGAGGGCTCAAGTAAAAATGTTTTGTAAATGATGGCAACATATGTACAAATATGCTTGATACAATTGATGCATGAAATTTTGTAAGAGTCCCCAATAAAATGACTTAAAAAAACAACATAATTCACATTGTTAAAGTATTTATTGTACATACAATGCTTTTAATAAAAATACTCAATTCATTGTAGCATCACTAAAAATAGTACCTTTCCAAGTTACAGCTGATATTTTGTACAGTGAAAATACTCTCTTTCTCTTTCATGCATGCATGAGGGTGTGCATGCGCATGTGTGTGCACATACACACAGAAAAACTAAACACAAATGGAAGAAATAAAAATTTAAGTAATAGGCAATGATCTCAGATCTCATGCAACAATTTTTATCAGTCACTCAGTCTCAATTTTTCAACATTACAATCAGTAATAGATATTCATAGATTTTTCTCTCAAAACTAACTCCCATCCATTAAATTTCTGTCCTGTTATCCTCTCTTGGCTCGTGCCTGATCTACTGTTCAGTAAGCCTCCCACCTAGTGTTGCTACACACATGCTGTCTTCCCTCCTCTATAACCCTCCACATACCTCAGTTTAATAAATCTTCTTAAAATAGTTTTATTCTGTATCTTTTCTCTACAACTATCAATGATTCCCTAGTGGCTACTGAATGAATTTCAAATGTCTAAGCATATTTTCTTTTCGTGACTTCATTTCTACTTGTCTACATATAAAACTCCCCTATTGGAGACAATTACATGGTTCCCTAAAACAGTATCTTTCTTGTCTCGGCACAGTTGCTCCATAAATAGACTCTTGATAACAAGAGTTATAGATTTATACTTTAAAGTTTGCCAAATGATTTAGGCTTTTATGCACATAATATTTGAACAGGAACACAAGTGTCTACCTATTAGATTACAACTCAACTGTTTCTTTATATTTTTTATTTCCCAAATGACCTCTGTATTCCCTGTAAGAAGCTGTGTCTTTTTATCTGTATAAATCTAATGACTGGTATCTAATTCATAGTTGAAAATTATAAAAGAAAGTGTTCACATGTGTGCCAACATGGCAGGGCCAAGATTCACAGTGATTGGATCTTCTGTAAGCAGCTAAAAAGAATCAGGAAAAAGATCAACCCCCTTACTCCAGTCACAGGCCTCATGTGATTGAAAGAAAGTGTCCTCAAGAGCATGACCTAAATCCTACACAAATAGACACTGGGAGGAAGCTTGCTGCCTGTTTGTTGGATCTGGTTCCTGTGTCTGGATTTCCAGGTGTTTAGACTTGTGCCAGTAGCCCATCGCCTCCCCAACGAACCTTCAGAGTCATCAATAACCTGTGACCTTGGGTTCATTGAACTCTGAAGTCACAAGTTTGACCTGCTGACCATGAATTCATCTGCCCCAGCACCGATCTTCCTGCATTCAGCATTGTCTTCCTCCTTAGTCTTCTTGTATCGTAGTTTGTCAGTGCCCACAGCTATGACAATCAGAAGACTCTAGCTTAACATCTAAGCTACATACTTGAAGTAGACAGAACTTGCCCATTTCTCCAATTGGGTGAGACATTTACTTGAACATTCACAAAAGCCAATGTGGACTTTCCTTGTTGGGCAGTTCCTTAGGAAACTCTCCTCAGTGTGGTGTGTTGGGTTCCAAGCACCTTTCATCAACTCACCATTTTGTAAGATTTCCTTAAAGTTTTCTCCTGAGTTCTCATCCTCTATCCAACTGGTAAGCAAAGAAAAATAATATGAAGGGATCTCCTAAAATGGGGTGTTTTAAGAAGCAATTGTTCACATTTGTCAACATGGCAGGGTTTTGTCCACTATATCCACGCCACTTGTAGGCACACTTTATAGGCCTGAACTCAATTTCCTCCTCTATTTGGATTCAAGATGGACTGGGAAATGGGCTGACAGTACAGATAAGAGTGGGAATATGAAGAGACACATATTATTTTATAGAACACAATACCTCCTACCATTTCATATGTTTAACTTTGGCAATGAGGAAAGTGCATATGTGTTGGGTTGTGTTTTCTAGAGATACAAAACCAGGACTTGCATATATTTATAAGAACTACATTTATAACAAGGAAAAAAAGTTTATGTCAAGAAAGAAGCCTGTACACCTGCAGAATGGGGAAGCCTAATCCAATGCCAGTCCACATCTCAGATACTAACTGGGGACATTTCCTGGCTCGCAAAGCTGGAGAGCATTGATCCAGAAACAAGCAAACAAACAAAAAGAACAAGAAGTAGAAAGAACCCAGGATAATGGGATCAAGTAGATCCAAGAGAGAGAGTATGGCAGAAAACTGACAGCCCTTATACATTGGCAAGCCACTTGGTGGCTGCTAGTCCAAATTCCAGGAAGCTGGATACAGATATCAAGTAAACAGGAAGAAGGAGGAGGAGGAGGAGAAGTTAGTTCTCTTTTATAGATATCAAATATTCCATAATCTCCAGTAGATATATTCAGTCTGGAACTCCTACCAAATAGGCGAGGCTTACTGACAAACTATAGAAAATCCCAACCAGGCCAATTTAACACAAAACCTAACCATCACCATTAGTTATCAATGGTTATATGTCAATTTATTCTAAAACATACTGTCTTTAAATAGCATTAATTATTTCATGACTACTGTGAGTCAAGATTCCAACCTAGGCCACAATAATTTCAAGACTTGACTGAGAGAAACATCCACTTTCAAACTCACTCCTATTAACGTTAATAGGATTCCATCCCTTGTGAGCACTTGGATAGAGACCTCCAGGTTCTCACCAGCTTTTGGGTGAAGGCTGCCATCAATCTTTGTCACATGGACCTCCCCATAAAGGTCCTCATTGCACCATGGAGCAGTGAGCAATTCAAAAAGAATCAGAGACAAGATGAACAAGATAGAAGTTATTGTCTCTTATAGGCTACTTTCATCTCTTTTACTTCATTCTAATCATGGGAAGCAAGCAACTAGGTCCAGCACACACTGACGGGGAGAGTTTATATAGAGCATAGAAATCAAGAAGGGTCCACAGGTTGCTAACAAAACTCATGACCACATGATTCAAGTAAATTTGATGTGCTCTCTTATCCTCAGGTCACCCTAAGGCGAAGCCGACACAACCACACAAATGGAAGACTTTGGAACAGGCATGACTGGGTGCACAAACAGCCTACACACTAAGATAGAAAAAGGGCAGCTTGCAAAAGGGCAGCTCTGAACTGTGGAGGTTGGATAATAAATGAGATAAATGTAATAAATCCAGCAATCAAGGCACATGGCATTAAATAATCAATAAGATGGCAAAATGAAATGGCAGCAGTACTTGGGGAAAGGGAGCAGTGAAACCAATAAAAAGGAACCCTGATGGTGTTATGGCTCAGCACCTGGCCGTAAACAGAAGGAATGGCACATGAAACCCACAAGCTCTCAATGGAGAAAGACAGGCAACTCATGTGATATAAATACGGCGGCCTCAGAAACCCTCTGGCCAAGTGTACTCTTTCCTATGAAGTTCTCTGTATCGGAATCACTTTATGGCCTGGAAAAACAGTGCAAGAAAATTAATATGTTCAGCAATGAAATATATGGGGTTAATTGTACAAACTATTCTTTGAAAAAGAAAATTGCTTCTCAGATGCTTGAAATAACTAAATGAGAGAAAACACAATTAATTCAAAAGTGTGAGTTTAGAATAAAGTATATGACAAATATTTTTATGAAGTTTAAAATCATGCCAATCTAATAGGATTGGTTCGATTACTTGATAAACCAATGTATCAAAAACAACCTAATTCAGAAGGTCTCAGGTGATCCCAAGAATCTTCTATCAAGCTCCCTGGTGATGCTAATACTTCCAATAAGGGCCTTATTTGATGCAGCAAGGACCCAGCAAACCACTTCAATGAAAATTGCTCCCTTAGCTTTACAACTTTCAACAGTAGTGACCTGAGAGTTGCATGAAAACACTCATCTGAGTCTATACTACAAAATTTTGGGGTCCAAGAATGATAGGGAAGTCATCAAGTATGTACAAAATAGAGATAGGTAATGTATACCATTCAGTCCACCAGTACAAGATCATCACTATTACTGATATATTCAAGTCCATCAGTATTGTTATTGAGCTAATTAATCCCACCAAGGTTTTCGTTTTACTGCTTGCCTATGCCTTGGTCAAATATGATGTCTTCCTCCATTGATTGATCCTTTCTGATGATATGTGTAAAGCAAGCCAGTTGGGCTAGGTTCTCTTATTCAGGGTCATACAGTTTTGATTAACTAATTTTCAGAAATCGATCATCAGAATTTTATGCCCAGTTTGCCTTAATATAGAAACACTACTGAGAGACATATCTACCATAGCCAACATTGCTGGCCCTGGAAATGCCTGTAACAACACACAAGCTCTGCCAGTATGACAAACTAACAAGTAGGTGGTGACTGAGTCAAACATGCTCTCATGATACTTGTCATCAAGAGAGCTAGCATTCCTTGTACTGCCCCTTAAAGAAAATTCTGCACTTCTCTTTTGAGGAAAGACTGCTTATAAACCCAGCCACAGAGAGGACAAAACACCTTAGAGCTTTTAAAGTGCTTTAACAAATGCCTTAATTAGGGTAGTGTCAGGCATGCTGTAAATCCCTGAAAAGTGCCCCCTGAAACAGCTTCCCCCAATGATAAGACCAGCAGTGCTTTCCTTTTAACCTCATAAACAATCGTGTAACAACAAAATTAAAATCTTCCAAAAATGAGATTATAAACTTTAAATACTATTTATAACCCCTACAATAGGAACCAAACATTAGCCAAACTCATTGCTCTCCACTGGATTCCAGCTCATTTCTCTACTCTAAGAAAAAGAACTGCTGTCTAAGGTTTCTGAAGCTGTACATCTTTATTAAAGCAGGCCGTCAAGCCTTTCCCAAGCTGATCCACTGGTGCTTTAGCAACCATTGGACTGCTGAGCAGCTGAGCATTTTAACCACTGCACCACCAGGGATCCTTCTGTGAAAGGAGATAACACAGAACTCATTTTTATGTTGTCCTTTGATAAAGGCACTATAGGGTTAGTTTGCTCTTTCCCTTTAAATATATTTAAAGTTCCTCGAAACACCAGATTGTAAATTCACTGAACTTTTACTGCAGGTAGTGTATGCTGAGGGAACCCCAAAATCATACCTGTAAATGTGAGACTGAGTCACAGAGAGATGGGCATAAGAAACTAACAAGACAAGGAAGAGTGCAGAAAGAAATAGCTTTATTAGGGGGAAGCTCTGACCATTGCCAACCTTTCAGCGAAGTGGTACTCATCAGTGGGGGCATGGGTTTTTAAAGGGGTGGTGGAATGTGTGGCAATTAGCATATGGGGCCTGGGCACTCCCACTCCAAGAATTGCTTGTCAACTCCTTGTGGCTTTCTTTGAACCAGAAACATCTGGTCTCACCAGTTATATTATCTGGCGCCGTCTACTGCTGGCCTCCAGGGAAGTGCAGAGAAGCAACCCTGACCTGCTTTAGTGCAGCCCAAATATTCCAGACTTTTTAGTAATAAAGGGCCATCTATATCTGATCTGATTAATTCCTGCTGGTACAGGATGATGGAGTAGGGTTAGGTGCTGGAATGGTTTGGACTAGCATTGGCAGATAGGGACTATACAGATTTAATAGGAGTTAGTTAGCAGTTAGATTGGATATGTTTTTCATTTGTTCTTGAAGGAACTTAAAAAGACAAGGAGCTAAAAGTCACAGTAAGCAGATTATTACCAGCGGTCCTACTGGGGATATGACTCAGGGCATAGTGGGGTTTGGGAGGCTTAGTACACCATTCCCTCTCTACATGTCGCATGTGCCCTCCCCCCACCCCCACCCGCACCCCACCGCAATTAACTACCATATGCAGCCCTGGATTTGGTCTGGTCCCTGCCATACAACCTGGGCCTTCCCCCAGGGATTTCTGTATACAGTACACTTTTCCCTATGCTTCTTTTGCATTTTTTAAGCTTACCCCAGTGGACTCATGTTGAACATATTCTTTTGCGCTTGGCTTACTTCACTTAGCATAATTTTCTCTAGTTCTTTCCATGAGGCAATATGCTTCATGCATTCATCTCTGCTTTTCAGCGATGCATAGTACTCCATTATATGTATGTACCACAGCTTTTTAATCCACTCATCAGTTGATGGGAATTTGGGTTGTTTCCAATTCCTTGCATTCGTGAACTGTGCTGCGATGAACATTGGAGCACAGATGTCTGGCCATGGTTTGTTTCTTGTCTCTTCTGGGTATATGCCCAGTAGGGGGGTTGCTGGGCTGTATGGTAGCTTAATTTCCATCTGTTTTAGATATTGCCATATCAATTTCCATCATAGCTGTACATACCTACAGGTCCACTGGCAGTGGATAAGGTTTCCTTTCTCCTCACAATACCTCCAACACTTGTTGCTTTCTTTTAAAAAAAAAATTGGGCTATCCTTTATGGTGTTAGATGGTATCTCATTGTTGTTTTCATTTGCATTTCTCTTATGGCTAATGGTCGGGAACATTTTCTTATATATGTATTGGCCATTCAGATTTCTGCCTCTGTGAAACTTCTGTTCAGGTCCTTTGCCCAACTCCTCAGTGCGCAGTTACTTTTGTTCTTTTTCGAAGCTATCAGGGTATTGTAGATTTTAGTAATAAGGCCTTTATCTGATTTGTCATTGCTAAAGATGTTTTCCCAATCTATGGGCTCTCTTATTACTCTCGGTGAATTCTTTCGATGAACACAGGTGTTTTATCTTCAGTATATCCCACTTGTCAATTTGTGTCTCCTCTGTGTTTGTGTCCTTCCATATTTTTGATACCCTATGTAATCCCTGTGCCAAAGTTCTCAGGTTAGTTTCAATTCCTTCATTGATGATTCTGGATTTTACTTCGAAATCTGTGATCTACCTTGAGCTGTTTGCTCAGCTGATGTTGACGGTTGGAGGTCTTTCATGACCTGGCATCTCTTTAGAATAACCACCGAGTGGTGGGATGTGGTAGCAGATTGAATAGATAATAGCAGAATGAGGTAATGAAGTAAAGGTGCCTTGGAGGGAGAGAGAAGTTAAGGAGGTGAGGATTACTAGGTATATGGGGAAACAGCTTTGTTAATGAGACACAGGTCCCAGACCAAGCGATCTGATGCACATTGGTTTTCCTTGCACCAGTCCCCAGTCCATAGAAACCCAGATGTAAGAGATTTGTAGACACAAACAAACTTGTGGCAGTCATATGCTTATGTTAATTTTATGATTGAAATGTAGGGGTGGAATCTAGCCTGTTAATCTGGAGATAGCCATTGAGTAGCCAATGAGTCCTCTATGTGGCCATGGCTTTCTCCTGAGACTTCTTGGAAATCTCACGTTATTTCCCTCATGAAGATGAGAAGCTATCTTCCCCAGTAGTTGGGAGTTAGTCTCAGAGACGATGAATCACGGACAAGGCAAAATGGCAGCATCCAATAAGCTGGAGGAGGTGGCAGAGAGACCACACGGCTTTGCCCTGATGGAGCCAGACCTCTGAAGCTGGAGCGGCCACATGGAGACCTCTGCCAGTGATGTCTTGCTTCTGCCATCATGGGATGCTGTTGATGGACCCTGAGCCCTGGAAGCGAGGAGCCACGTAGAGACCCCCGCCAGTGCCAGGATTCTGCACCCACTGACCTGTGACTTTATGAGTCGGAAGGAGATTTTATAGACTGATTTTAGGCATATGGGTTAATATCAGACTTGTGACTTTCAACTGGGCTGGACTCACTATCCTGTTCCTCTTGTATATAAACCTTTTCCTTATATCTATATGCGTATCTATGAAATTTGTTCCTCTAGCCTACCTGGACTAACACAAAAACCTAACCTAAAAATCACCCTTCGATGTATATTTCCAATATAGATCTCTGAAGTTATCCTTTTTGCAACATCTCCCAAAGGTTGAGTGGCTCCCTCCTTCTCACTTTCTATCTTTCTACCTGGTTTGGTTTTCATCCCACGGTTGAAAATATCTCTCGACTATGAAATGTGGAAAGTTTCCCCAAGAAGAAGTGTTAGCATCTTGAAATGTTGAGGGTTTTTTTGGGGGGGGGGAATTTTGCCAAATTCAAATACAATTTCTAGAGACATGAATTTTTTAATAAAGTCTTAAATATGGCAAAAGATGCGTCATCTGGGTAAAAGAAAACATTGGCACAAGTATAAACAGAAATTGACCAAGTGTAAACAGAAATGCAGTTATTTAAATAGGACATGGGGAACAATTATGATTGGGGCTAGATCAATTTATCATAGCTGTAGATGGGACTATACAATCAAAAAAGGGACTCTAATTTGATATGAGCAGTACTGTAAATAAGAAAAGCTCACAAGACTGGTCCAGGACCTTCAAACATTGCTTGACGATGCAACCCTAGTGTGTTAGTCCGGGTAGACTAGAGAAACAAATTCATAAACATGCATAAAGATATAAGGGAAAGGTTTATATACAAGAGAAATGGGACACTGCAAAAGCAACCCAACACAATCCAGTCCAAGGTCATAAATCTGATATAGTCCATATGTCTGAAACTAGTCTATAAAGTCTCCTTCTGACTCACAAGGCACGTGCACTGACACCAGGGCTATCACAGCCCAGTGGGTGAAGAGTCTTGGGTAGCTAGTGGCAGTAAAAGCATCCCTGCACTGGTCTCTCCATAGCTCTTCGTTTCTAGGGCTCTCCATCAGCAGTATCCATTGGGGGTAGAAGTATCTCAGCGTTGGCAGGGGGGGTTTCTCTGTGTTTTTTCTGGCTTCAGAGGTCTAGTTCCATCAGGATAAGTCCGTGTGGTTTCCTCCCCTGGATCCTCCAGTTTCTAGGACTCTGGGTCTATGCTGTCATTTTGTTTTGTAAGTCTCCCAAAGATTGAGTCCATAGTCTCTTACCTCCACGGGGAAAAATCACAAGATTTCCCAGAATTCTCAGAGAAAACCATGCCCACACAGAGGTCTCATTGGCTATCTCCAGAGTGACAGGCTAGACTCCACCCTTACATTCCCAATCATGAAATTGACTCGAGTACTTGACTGCCACACCTAGTAACCCAATTTCCATCAAAGGCATGCCCCATCAAGTCCCTGAGAATAAGACTTCCCACACGAGTCTGTTTAGTGGACATGGTAGTAATGTTTTCTGTAGGGGCAAAGCTTTTCATATTGCTGATAAATGGTCCAAAAGAATTCAATGTAGGCTGAAGTTATATGGACTAGAAATATAATTGACGGCTCCATTGTATACCTGGTGCTCTCAATCCTTATTCTAATGATGCAGCAACTCCACAAGGCAGAAAAGAGTTACCCGTGTGTATTTCCAAGGCTGAAAAGTTTTATCACAGTGGAAAATCTCATCTTTCTCCTGATAGGACATCTTAGATGCTCTATAGCAATTTGCATTGGAAGTATGATGCAAAGGAAACAGAAGGTGGAGAAAATTGGATTAGAAGTCTTGCTGCCTCTGCTGAGGTACTCCCTTGTCATGGTCATGTCTCCTCTCTTCTCAATGTTCCTGCACCCAGATCTGTATCTTTGCAAAAGCAAACTCCCCAGGAGGGGGAATAAATCCTTCCCAAATGGCTGTAAGTTCTGGTGGAGAAAACACTCACTTTTTCTACCTTCATAGTCTCTGCAACAGCCTCAGTTTATAAGGTACCATGGAGATCAGACAGGAGGTATTAAAAATTCAACAACTAGAGAGTCGATTGGCTTCCAATCTTAGGTTTATAGACAGGAAAATGCTTAATGACAGGTGGTCTCTGTAACAGAGGTGGCCTCTGAGAGACATTTCTCTTGATTTTATTTTTTAATTAACTTTTAGATTCAGTATTTGCTCCCTTTTTCTGCTCCTGCTGGAATGATATTTAAATGATAAAAGGCTTACCACTGTTTCTAGAGCAGCCTGGGCCACCTCACTACAAGCCTGCAAGGGGAGGGAAGCTTTAAAGATTGCTGCCTCTAAATCCTAATGCTGCCAAGTGGCGCACATGGCTTCTCATCATATCACTCCCCACTGCAGATCTTAAACCTGAGGAGGACGTTTCGTCGCTGCTAAGCACTGACAGTCTCCTAATTACCCCTTGGACTCTTCTGAACAGCATCCCTCCTGGTTAGCAGCATCTCTTTTTCTGCAGCAAGACACACCAGTGCGTTGCATGTTTTTTATTCAGAATCTATAGTCTGTGGGGGTGGTGGAAAATCCCATACCCTCTGTCATTGCTCAGTACCAACTAATAGTACTTTTTGTGGCTCTTAGAGTCTACTTTTCTCCCAGAGAGTAGCTGGTGGGTTGCTGGCCCGCTTGTGGTTAACAGACAAATGCTACCCAAAGCACTATCACGGGTCCTTCTTAGATTGTGGAGTACTAGTGACATAGGCAGGAACCAAGGCCTAGTATGTGGCCTTGAGATGGATATTTTCTGACTTAGAATAGAGTCATATTAAATTAGTCTTTTATACAATAAAAACCCTATCGATCATAAAAATTCCTTCCATCACCCATTACGGGGATGGTACAGAATTAGGCAGCAACTTATTCTGTCAATGTTGAGGGTGACTCGAGAGCAGGTAAAACAACAACATATGTAGCTACATAACAGAGACAGTGGTGGTTCAGTCATAGAATTCTCCCTACAATTTAGGAAACCCATGTTTGATTCCAGTAACCATGGGATATGAGCCTCTTGGATTCGTCAATGGAGGTTTTTATATTGCTATGATACAGAACAAGTTTCAGCAGAACTTACAGACTAAGAAAAAAACTAGGAAGAAAATTCTGGCAAGCTCTTTCTTAGCTTTAACCAATATAAGGCAATTGCAGCAATTCTGTCTACAAGAGAGCATGGAGATTGCATGGAATTGGGCAATCTTTAATTCCACTGTGCCTGGTCTTGCTTTGGGACTAGGGGGTCCATTAGACGGCAGCTAATAATAAAAACAAGCATAAAGTCGCACACAAATGTACATATCTCTAATAGAGTTATTGACAGGAGTCTAGGTGGAGAAGTCATTATGAGTTTGGCAGCAATCTGTGTGGTCAGCAGTTCAAAACCACAAGTCATTCCAGGAGAGAAAGATGGGGCTTACTACTCCCATAAAGAATTGTAGTCTCAGAAACCCACAGGGGCAATGATAGCCTATCCCATCGAGTCACTATGAGTTAACATGGACTCAATGGAAGAGAGAGAGGGAGAGATTCATTTATAACAGTAAGTAAGCCACAATTACAATAAAGCAAAGACAACCCTATCATGTCTATGATCAAATTTTATTTCTGCATTTGTCCTAGGGGCAGGTCTACATTGTCCTATGGGTCACTGTGAGTCAGAATTGACTCAACAGCAGTGAGTTTTTCAAGGTAATATTCATAGTTATTTTATTAAAGTTGATGCTAAAGGTCAGAAGGGTTAGGAAACTTGTCTCAGATCACATAGCTAGTGAGTGTGAGGGAGACTGAAACTCAGAGACTCTGAACCCCGAAATCTGTGCTATGTACATCCTCATACTCTGAAGTAGAGGATGTTTACCAGAGAATGAGGGAAGGAGAAAGATAAATA
The DNA here is from genome assembly GCA_004026705.1 of Nesogale talazaci. NCBI lineage: Eukaryota > Metazoa > Chordata > Mammalia > Afrosoricida > Tenrecidae > Nesogale > Nesogale talazaci. The sequence goes on from PVJH01002294.1 coordinate 74,834, forward strand.
TTTTTGGAAGTGTAGTATTAACTAGATTATAGGAGGAAGAATTTTTAGACTAACAGGAAACATTTGCAAATTCTTCTTCATGTGATAAGGAAATATAGCAGGGTAAATAAGAAGCTTTTGAACAAAAAAGAGTTAAGCCTCCATTTCTTGACTTCATTATTGTCTAATATTACTTGTATATATCTGTTTGTTGCATTTTGTGTCCCTCCCTTTTTTAGAATGAATGGTTCCAATAAATTTGCCTGGTGTGTACTCTGCAGTAAGCTCAATGAAAGTCGTCAACAATATTTGGCATGCATAAGATACCTACTGAATATTTTTTGAGTGAATGAACCTGGAAAATCAGATTTAAAGCTCAAATTTTGCCTCAAAGGCACAATCACATGAGTTCCTTGAACCAAGCACAACCCATATTCACAATAAGTTTTCCCATGGCTATATTGTGATCTTGATAAAATTATCTTCTGGATCTGACACCAACTTGTTGAACCCACCCATCTTACCTCCGTAAACACTAACTCACTGACATGAAGTCAATTCTGACTCAGAGCCATCTTACTCTAGGTCTAAGCGAATAAATGGATAGGCCTTAGCTTCTTTTTGTTGACAGGATGGCCTAGTTCTGTTCTGCTGAATGTGGAATACTTCTCTGCATTATCTAATTTATAACTTCCCTTGAAAAAATCATCCCTGCTTATTTTCTGTGCAATCTCCCTTCGTATTATATTTTTATATCACACAGCTTTATTTAAACAGTACAAAAGGAAAAAAAGAAAAGCCAGTACTGGAATTCACCCTGTCCCAAAGCTTGCTTCTTTGCTTCCTCCATATCCTCCACATCTAGTACAGAGCACTTAACCTTCCATGAGATTTTTTATGCTCCATTTTCTATGCCATTACTGAGGAGATGAAAGTAAGTGAAGTTGAATTTGGATGGGTGCTTTCATCACCCACTTGTGTGCTTTCCTACTGGTTTCCCCAAAGAGAAACCTAGATCCATAGGGAGTGAAGGTGTTTTTACATTAAATGAGCTTCAGATAGTCAGGTAGACAGGAACAAATGCCTCTCACAGAGACTGCCGAAGTAGTAAAACATCTGCAATTGATCCATATAGACAAGAACATTTAGTAGCAACAAGACAAGACTGGAACAAGATCAGGTTAACTGTACTGCCTATACGCCCTTGGGTTCTTGTGCTTTTCCTAACACTCTCCACAGTTATTTGTTTAATGTCTGCTTTCAAGAATATTGTTATGGCTATCTGTCCCCATGTACCTGGATGACTTAAGACAAAACAGCTCTATGGTATTTATTATGCTCACAAATATTCAAATTGGATAGAATTGTTCAATGTCAGAACTTCTCTGTTGTACATGGCATCTGCTGTGTTAGGGAACTGCCTTCCTACAGGACTCACTGCCATGCCTGAGAAGTTGTTTCTGAGGATTCAGTAAGATTTGTTGATCAACAGCTCAGTTCCCCTTCGAATAGGATTTCCATGGTGTCTCTGGGTTTTCTTTCTCCCAACATGGAGAAGGATTTCCCAAAAGCAATTGCTACAAGAGACAGAAAGAGAAGCTGTCAGGCACTTAAGGTTAACCTGGGTGAGGGCACTGGTAAAGCATCACTATTGTCAAAGCCCAGAATCACAGTCAACCTTAGCCAAGGGGCACGTTAGGAGGAGTACGTTAGGGACTGGTACAATTTGATTCTGACATTGACACTAAAGGAGAGACTATATCTGTATTGTTTTCCACATTTTTATTAGGGCCTGGTATGCAGGTGAGGGCAGTAGAGGTTCACTTGTAGAATTCTCACTGTTCTCCCTTTCTGTGAGAGAGACCAGGATTTACTTCCCTGTAAATACACCTCATGTACAACCATCTCTCTGTCAATGGATCCGGGCTTACTCCTATGAAGTGGAAGCTACAGCAGAGTTTGCACACTTAGACCAAACAAAGAAGAACTTAGCAATCTATGTATCACAATCAACCAGTGAAAACCCTGGGGAAAACACAGGTTTAACCTGCACCTCATTGTGGGTATGGTACAAAACCAGCCAGCATTTTGTTCTGTTACAAAAGGTGTCACCAAAGGTCTGAGGCCAACATAAATGCATATGTGGTCCTTCTTCTTTAGAGAAAGAGATAGTATGCAGGACATATCTAGGGAAATTGGTTTTTATTTGCTTTTTTTTTTACTCTAATTGATTTAAGATTGCCTTTCTTGTTAGAACATTTCTTCCAATCTATCAGAAGAAAGTCAATCCCCAACCCTCTCTCCATTCGAGGTGCATATGGTTAGGGTATTCATCTGAGTTGTCCTAACAACAGGGCTCAGAAAACTGGAATGGTCCAGAATTTAAAAAAGAAAAATCCTAGTAGTAAAAATAATAATAATCACAACCTCAAAAAAGTGATGAAGAGGAGGGAGGAGAAGATATTAAATTCATTCAAGTCTACTACTATTGGTGGCAAAGATGTGAGTCAGCAAAATCGAAGAAAACTCTCATTAAGATAGGATAACCCAGCAATAACGACAATATACTCAAATATATTAGAAATCATGAAGTCACCACAGCCCAGCCATGTTTGTTTTTTATATGAGCTTGCCATGAATCAAAGCTGGCTCAAGGGCAGGTAACAATACCTACTTAGTGGAATTCCTGGGTCATGTGCATGGTTAATCCTTTTTACTGTGAATCAAAACACTGAGATTTTGAGACCAACTATGAATGCCCTGGAATTCAGTCCTTGAAAACTCTAGGGAGCATATTTCTATTCTGCTCCTCAAAGCTGAATCGATGGCAATTTTTTGGTTGCATATTTTTCTAATCTATCTGATACTTGATATAAGTTGCCTCACTAAATTATCACACAATTTCCATGGAATACTATCACTATCATTCAGCTTAAGAAGCTGAAGCTTAGAGGAGTTATGAATCTTGCACCACTACAGAGTGATGAAGTTGGGATTCAAATTCAAGTTGATCTGACTTATAAACTTACATTGCCTTCACTGCACAGAGCTAAGCAGAGCTAAGTGGCAGGTCCATGCTTACGTTCCATGTTGGCATGCTCACCAGGGGTGATCTACATCATGAAAGGTCATGTAGCAATCACGATGTAAAATGGAATCGTTGTTATCAATTTGGGAGTGTTCTACCCCTTTTCCTTAATTCAAATTGCAAATTTTCTGGACAATAGCATTACATTTCTGACCTGTTCCAAAAGCAAACCACCAGGTTTATCTTCTGATGTGCCTCTATTCAAAACCCAGCTCACTGCCATCTCACTGGAACCCACTGTGCACTTCTGAGACTGCAGCTGTTTATGAGAGTGGAAAACCCAGTCTTTCTCCTGCAGAGGTGCTGATGGTTTTGAACTCCTGGCCATACAGATCGTCGCCCAACACATCACCACTACACCACTGGATGGGTTTACATTGCTCAGCCAGTAGTCCAGCACCTGGTCATATGTACACCCTAAGAACACCCTGACTCAGGGTTATTGCAGTTGCTCACCATTTAGTACCAAGGTATTTTCTAGCCAGGTCTGGAAGACAGCTCATGTTCAAATTCAAGTTACTGCCCTGCTCTGCTCTCAATTCACTTGCTTATGCTTGCCAACAGACATCACACAAGCAAAAGAGGATTTCTTAGAAATTTATTTCTCTTAAATATTTTACCAACACTTTCTTAAGTAACTGTGGTCTTAATAACTTATTAACTGGGAGAATTATGAGAAAGGTACTTGGCTCTATTGAAGACAAAAACAGAAAGGGAAAGATGCACCTTGTCACCCCTACACCTTGCTCCCTTTTCCTGGCAGGCATTCCTTTCCACCATGGCTCCAGCTTGTTCCCCTTTACCTGCTCTACTTAAAACTTGAGATCTGTCTTCTGAAGGAAGAAGGAAGGGAAGGGGGAGGGATGAGAGACAGGATGGCATCATGGATAAGAACAATAGCCCATTGAACTCAGGAAACCCATGAATACCCCAAGTACCCCGCCAAGAGGAGTTGACTTCCAGCAACATGAAGAGACTAGTGAGGAGGAGGATTACGGGAACTTCCTGCGGCCAGGTCATAATGGTGTTGTGGTTACACAGCGAAGACTCATTAAAACAATAAATAAACCACAGTCATTAAAGCTAAGACTTCTCTTTTCCAGCAAGCCTTGCTGGAAAATTGAGTTTCAGTCTCTGCCTGCCTCCATTGACTAGTTGCACTGAAGGTATGTGAAATAGAGACATGGAAAAGTTCATTTAGTGCAGCAAAGAGGAGCAGACACTCTTTAGACCCTGTGGTATTTCTGGGATGACAGTGAAGATAAGAACTTGAAGGAAACTAAATATTCAAGAAAAAACTGTAGCTGGAGCTTTCTGGCCAAGAATGAGGTCTTAATTTAGACATGCCCTATGTTCTGAGCACAGTTTTCTATGTGCTCTGTGGAAAGGGCCAGAGCCATGCTGTCACTAAAGAATGCCTGGCTGCATTTTTCACATGCTTCCCTGCGTGGTACATGCATTGGAATTAATGAAGAGGCAGACATAAAGAGCCAGAGGCAGGTAATTCGATATAACCAATTGATACCTTGAAATTCCTCCCTTCTCTAGCACCTTTTATCTACGCTCATCTAAAATTCCAAACATCCTTGTCTAGGACAGCTACAAATAACCCTACAATTTTCATGATACAAGATTAGAGAAGGATTTAATCTGAAATTACCCATTTTTGAAGGAGAAACTAGAGGTCATTCAAGTGTTTCCTCCATTACCACATAAATATATCAGGTAAGCATATGTCCAAGTCTATTTCTCCTAATGGCAATTGTTCCTCATGATGTATCGCGTGATATAGGAGCTATTCAGCCTGTCCTGGAAGATGTTTCAAGTTTAAATTCTGGCCCACCTCACATTCCCAGTTGCTGTCCTATATTTTTCAAAATATACACACAACTGGAAGCTAATCTCTCATTATTCTGTAAATGGGATAAGGAACATCCAGACACAATGCCCCCTTCACTGCAGCCCCACTTGGCTCAACGGCACAGCACGGGAGTCAGAGCACAAGCTTTGAGTCAGGCAGGCCTGGAGGTGAAGGTCTACACTGGCACAGGTTGTCGAAGTGACCTGGGCAGAGAGCATCAAATCAATTAAAAGTGGGAATAAGAGTAGCCATCATATTCTGAGAAGAATTAAATAAGAAAGTGAATACAAAGGTCCCTGTGGAACATGTAGCATAAAGTAAAAGTTAAATAAAAGCATGCTGTTACAAGTATTATTAACTACATCTATTGAATACTTCAATTCTGTGAGGACCCAGTACAAATGCACTCTTCAAGGTGAAGCTTTCCAGTTGAAAGCCAGCTCTGACCCCCTCCCACAAATCTTGAACGCCTATTGAGCTAAAAGCACATCTTCTTGGGGAAACATCTCACATGTATCCTTTTAATGTACTCTCATGGAGCCCTGGTGGCATAGTGGGTTAGGTGTTGGACTATTAACCACAAGTTGACCAGTTCCAAACCTCTGACCTCTCTTAGGGAGAACGAGGAGGTTTTTCTGCTCCCATAGAGATGAATAGCCTCAGACAGTCAATGGACAATTTTACTCTGACTTCTGTCAATTGGAATTGACTTGATGGCAGTGAGTTACCATGCAGAAATGTATTTTAGCAATAATAAGGAATGCCTATATCTGTCAGCTATAGACTTTGGTGCATTCTGCTGCTCGTTGACTGGTTGGAGGTTCGATTCACCCCCGAGGCATCTTGGTAGAAAGACCAGTGATCTATGTCCAAAAGATTAACCTTTGAAAATCCTATGCAGTAACAGTTCCAGGCTAACACACACAGAATCTCCCCATGAGTTGGAGCTAATTTGACAGTAAGTAGTATATATGTAGTTCACTCTTTAAAGGTCTTTATAATTATTATCTCATTTGTGATCCAAATACGTTTGAGAGGCTTGTGCTTTATTACCCCCATTTTACAAGTGAGGAAGGAAACTGCGATGAATTGAGTGAAAGCAACTTGTCCGGTATCACCAACTACTTAGTGGTGAAGTGGGGATTTGAAGCTAACTAGACAGGGTTTGGACTCTCTTTACCAGGGTGAGTGAATGTAACCTTACATCTTATACTTGCTTCTCTTCCACTCAACTCAGCTCTCTGATTTCATTGCCATGTGGCAAAACGGGTTTTAAAGTCATAAACTTAGTTTCAAACCCCATGTGGCCATTTAATGGCTATGTGTGCTTGGGAAATTCACTTATTTTTTAAAATCTCCATTTGCACAACTGGTAAGCCAAGGTTCTTGAATCATTAGAGCTATCCATATAACATTCCTCACACCTGTAGTCGTCACATGATAGGTACATAACTAATGCATTCTATTAATACTAGTTTAAAGAAATCATATTTTATATTTTTCTTGTTTCCATTAGCACAAACCTCAGAAAGAACCCTACCTATGTTTTTGCATAGAGAACAAGTCAATATATTTGTGGCCTACATAAATAAGTAAGTAAATAAGTTTGTTGACTGAAGCCAATAGTTCTACAAGAGAGTTAAAAACTACCATCCTTAGCTAAGTGTGTCCCTAAACACCTTATTAACTAAAGCAGCTCATATGCTTTTGTGCTGCAGTGACATTTAGGGTTTCCTTTAATAGAATCAGTGATCTCGCCAACCCTTAGGCTGCCCTAGTTCAAGGCTAGGGTACAGTCTAAGTTGGACTTAAAGGCAAACAGCACCATCTATTGAGCTATGATTTTTTCACATTCTAGAAGGAAGCCCAAGATGTGGAGTATGTCAAGGCCACAAGGCACTTAACTCAAAATTAAACAGAGTTCAAGTGAAAGCTGCTTGATTGTGCAAAAGACAATGTCTCCAGGAAGAGCAGAGTTCCTTTTGCTGAAATTGACTTCCATCCTCTAACAAGCCATTGTGGGAGCATTTCGGCAGCTCTGCCAGGCAGACAGCCTCTTGGCTGTAATTTCAATGATCGTTTAGAGACCAAAAGCCCTGGAGATCCCCTTGGGTGTGTTTTGCACATTATTCAATTGAACTTCAATAAAAAGTGTAATGTCTGAGCAAACTGTGTGAGAGGTTTGGGGGTGTGTGCAGGCTTTTTGCCAACATATTCAACAGCACGATGGCTTCAGATAAAGTGACAAGATTGTCCAAGTGAGGGCCTTTCTCTTCAGTGAGAAACAACACTGAACAACACTGGACTTTGACTCAGTTACCTGCTTCTCCCTTGAGCATCTATGTCATTGTTGGGCAGGATAGTGGAAGAGTCCATTCTTTTCCGTTCCATCAGGTTGGAGTACTGATCAATGGTCTGAAGCACCTGGCTCGAGCTGTGGTGTGCAACAGATACTCGCTAAACATTTATTACCTTAATGAACGGAACGTCCTGCCAATCTGGTGTGACAAGTGGGAGGCAACTCTTTCCTTTACCTGTGATTTTTTCACTCCTTGCAAGTGGTCTGTCTTCCACTCGCTCTCTGCTTTCTTCTCTCTGGTCTTTGTCTTCCTCAACTTCTGTCCCTCTGCCCTTTTTTCTGTGTGTGTTTCTGTGTGTGTTTGTGTGTGTGTTTCTGTTTTCCACCTCCTGCCGCTATCTCGTTATCTCTATCTTTATGTGTCTCTTAATTGGGTTTCTCTTTCTCCGTCTCTCATTCTTTCTCTCTCATGATTGTTCTCCCTGTCTTTCTTTACCTCTTATGTCTCTCTGAGTACCTTTTTTTGAATCTCTCTATGTCTGTTTCTCTTTGGGGGGGGGGAGGCGGGGGAGAGAAGTGGATTTGCTCCCTACGTCCCTCTCTGTTTTCCCTCTCTCTCGTCATTTAATTCTTGACCCTTTCTGTCTATTTGTGTCCTTTCCTGTCTTGGTGTCTGCATCTGTCTGTCTGTCTGTCTGTCTCTCTCTCTCTCTCTCTCTCTCTCTCTCTCTCTCTCTCTGTGTGTGTGTGTGTGTGTGTGTGTGTGTGTCTCTCTCTCTCCCTCTTTGTCTTCTCTTCCTCTTTCTTTTTATGTATATCTTTTTATGTATCTCTGAGAGTCTGTGTCTCCCCAAACCCATCTCTCCCTTTCTCTCTCCCTCTCTATCTCTAGGTTGGTTTCTCTCCCTCTTTCTCTCCTTTTGTCTTTTTTCATTGCACTAGTTCTGTGCATGTCCCTTTCTGTGTCTCTCTTTGTTTAATATCTGTGAGTTTCTTTTTATATCAGCAGCAATTCTCACTTAGTAATATGTGTTCTAATGGCCCCCAGTGCATAGAACAATGTACTTCCTATGCTTTCCTTCGCGCTATTTCCCTCACCCCTGACAATGGTTCTTGGTAAGGCCCCTGTAGCACTTATTTACTATAATGGGATTACAAAGTGCTTTGTGGTGACCACACTACTTTGAGGGAATATCCATCACCATCTTTGTCAGCTTTGCTAACCACATGAAGATGCTTCACCTCACATGTCATGAAACGTTCCCCAGTTTTCTCTCCATACAGTGTCCAGAGAAGGCACTGGGACCTGGGACCTCCCAAACTGTGTCTATCAGAGTTCCTTAAAGCTGCAGAAAGAGGGTCCAGAGACAAGCCATTAGGAAAAAGTATCAGTGCCTGCCCGTGATGCAGTTCAGGCCTGAGTACGCTGACAGAGAAGTGGCAGCTGTCCCACCTTGGAACTTGACTCACTGGGCTCAGCAGCCCAGACACCCATTTAACCCGATGGTCAGAAGGCAGCCAGGTGGTAGCTGCCAACTGGCTGCCTTTCCTCTGTCTCTCTGGGTCCACCGTCCCTGTTTGGCCCTGGCAGCAGGGTCCCATGCAATAGGATCTAGATGTATGAGGAGTTATTTCATTCCCCCATGCCCATTATAAAATGAATAAGAATCAACACAAATTAATTATTAATATTATGTACCAGAGAGTGGAACTTGAGATGCAGGAGCTAAGAATGACAGTACATCGATTCATGGTGTGCAAGACACACACATACTTACAACTGTGTGCACATCAAAGCCATCTTGTGAAAGTTTAGTTCATTAAAGATGAGGATTGAAATGCATTCTAATAAGCAGAAAATAACTTTCAGTCTAACATCTTGATTGTACTAGATTTCAAAGGGCAGCAAGATGTGTTGAAATGCACATATCTAATCACCAGTGGAATTAACAGCTTTGCAAAAGTTATGCTTGAGAACATTATGTGTAGCTGTAACATAGCATAATAAAATTGCAATTTAATTTTATTAACATGAAAATCCAGACTCTTTATACATTACCAACCTTTCTAATATTAATTTGGGGCTTATTAAGAAATCCATTGTTTAAAGGCTTCTTTTTGTATAGGTACTTTTAAAGCAACCTCCCATGCTCTTATACTGTGCTCTTTCTGGAAGGGTGTGCATTTTCCCTATGTTCTTTGAACCCTGATCTTACAAACTAAGTGAGGCATATGGAAACTCAATTGACAATCTACAAACAGCACAGGAGCGTTTCCAGGAACTTATGGAATGACTTCTTTTAGCCACTTCCCTTCCCCTTTCCTCTCCCTGCCCACCACTCCCAGACCCACTGTCAGCAGGGCTTATTCATTGACCCATTCATTGTCCTTTGCCTCTTGGCAAGAGACTGCTTTATTGTGCGTTTCTCTCTCTCTCTCTCTCTCTCTCTCTCTCTCTCTCTCTCATCTATCTCTCTCTCTTTCTCTCTCCCTTCCTCTCTCCCCCGCCCCACCTCTCTGCAGCTGTCCTGAACTTGGATCTCAAAAACACACATCCCAGAATACTTTGTCACTCACCTGAGTCCTCCAGGAGCCAGAATCTCATGCCAGCAAAGCTTCAGGCTCACAATGGGTAGGAACAGGCAGATTTTTAACACAAAGCAGAGTGGAAAGACTAAAGTAAAAGGCCCAAAGGATAATAATCACTTCAGGATTCTAAAACAAATTGAAAGAAGAGCGATGCTTTTGAGTAGTGATATGCAATAGTGAGACAGTGTTTTATTTAATGTACCTTATATATGAATATATATAATATATGAATCTATGTATTGTTATTGAGCTTGACATTAGGACTCCTGGGTGTGTGAAATCAGTGAGGACTTCAAAGAGCAAGAGGTAGAAGGTAGGAACTGAATTATCCCATGAAAGAAAAATATATTATTGTTATTTAAAGTGCCTGTTGTTGTGGATGGATGCTGTAGAGTCAGTCTAGACTCATGGAGACACTTTGAGCAATGGCCTGGTCCCAAGTTACTCTTGTTTTTTTTTTGGGGGGGGGGGTCACTGCCTCTGGTGGTCGTGGGCCCAAGTTATCCTTGTAATCATGAATCAAACCATTGTGATCCATAGGCTTCTCATTGACTGATTTTTTTAATTATTATTAATTGGGAGTAAATACATATATAATTATGTGAAGTAGAATTGTACAATGTGACCACAGTTTCTAAACATTCTTTTTATTTCTGGACTGCTTGAAATCATCTCCCTTTACCCCTACACAGACACACACAATATACCCCACCCTCCAAAACCCTTATTGCTGTATTTTCAGTATTGGTTCATCACTCCTGGTTCATAAACTGAAACACAGGAAACACGTAACACAACTTCATGAGGATGACCTCCAATGGCCTAACACCTCTGAGATAACATCCTAATATGAACAAATAAAAACAAAGCAAAAAGATTTTAAATGTTGAAAATCATATCAGGTGCAGCATGCATTAGAAGGGGGATCAACTGACAAAGTTTTAACTGTTCAACTCAGAGTTATGCCTTTGATCTCCTCTACTCATCTCTACACTGCACTCTGCCTAGTAACCACTTTCCTCCCAACCTTCATTTGTGGATAGAGGTTGTTCACAAGAGGCTTATTTCTGAAGGGGTTGCCACAAATGTATCTTGAGGGCTCCCACATCATTGATATCCTTCAGCAAACTGGATTCTCTCAAATAAGACTTTCATACCGCTTGTTTGGAGACAGGCTTTTAAGATCCTAGACCTTATTTTATACGATAGCTGGGGATCATCTAAATTCTTTACCATATTTTGCTAAAGCACCAATATCTTCCGGGTGCCCTCTCTGAAGGCGACTATCAAGCAGGGCCATGATGTAAGAATTCATTGTTCTTAAGTTAGTGTTAGGATTTAGTGTGAACCCCAAACCCATTCTTGGGTTTATGTTTACATTTATTATTCATTGGACACTAGTACATATATCATTACATTTCATAGTTCAGTTATGTCAAGCAGAATTGTACAATTGCTTCCGAAGTCTCTTTCCAGTGTCATTATAGCTTCATCAATGTTGGGTTTCATTTGCTGAAAAACAGAAAAACATATAAAACAGCTTCAAGATTGTGACCCACAATGACATAACACCTCTGAGATATACCCTAATACGAGCAAACAAAGATAAAGCAAAACAGAATGTCCATCATAAGTTTGCCAGAATAATACATATCTTAACACATCGTATGGGGCATTGATGTAACAAGACAACATTTGTTCACCTAGCAACAGTTCAACAATCTTGGCTCAGCTGTCTTCAGCTTCCTCAGATGCTATGTATTTTCCAACTTGTCTTCAGGTTACAAGTGTGTCTGAGGAAGATTCCAGTTCACCTAGTGGGATTTCGACATGGAATCTCCCTGATGCAGCCTCTGAAGCATGGCAAGCACCTTTAAGATCCAGGATTCAGTGTCCCAGCATTCCACAGCATCAGTTGGGGTCTTTAGGACCTACTCAGAAGCTTGGTTCAATATGGCACATTTGGTGCACACCCCTTCTAGAATACCCCAAAACATTTCAGTCATTCTTCCCCCCAACTAGGTGATCAGTCCTCCCTCTTTTCTTACCTACAGATATGCATTTGTGTTCCCACAGAGGTGTTTGTTCCCTTTCCCCTCTCCTGCATTACTTTCCCTGTCTGTACCACTCATACCTCTGATACGGCTGTCTACCTGTCTGGGGGCCACCATCATAGATTTACATGGAAGCAAATCAGGAGACAACCTCCTTTCCCCGTCCCTGGACTATCTGATGCCAGCTGTCATGAGGCATCCACCAGCCAAGTGACCTTCAAAATCCTTACTTAGAGTGAATGGTGTGTGGTTCGTTGACAATGGTCAGGCTCTCTACCAGGCTGTGTGACTGCCCAGCCAGCACACTGGCTGCTCTATAAGCCCGAGTTTGTGCCCACAGCACTGGACTCATTCAGTACGAGTTGTTTTGTAATTGGTTAACCTCACTTAGCATAATGTCTTCCAGATCCTTCCACATCTTGAGGTGTTTTGTGGTACGTGTAGTATTTCATTCTGTATATATACCAGAGGATTTTTTTAATCCAATCTTCTACTGATAGGAATTTAGGCAAATTGCTACATGATGAACGTGGAGGAGCTAATGTCGGTTTCTTATTTCTTTGGGGGTAATGTCTAGAAGTGGTATTGCTAGATCATATGCTAGTTCAGTTGCCATCTGTTTTAGGTATCACCACATCACATTCCATAGTAGCTTTATATATTTAAGCCCATCAACAGTGGATAAGAACCTGTCTCCCAAACCCTCTCCAGCATTTGTTGTTGCCAATTTTTAAAAAATGGGCTACAGGTATGGGTGCTAGTTGGTATCCTAGGGTTATTTTCACTGCTTTTGCCAGGTGGCTAGTGGCCAGAGCATTTCCTCATGTGTTTATTAGCCATTTGAGTGTCATCTTTTGTGGATTGGCTGATCAGGTCCTTTTTACATATTCTCAAAGGATAATTAGTTTTTTTCTTATTATAGACTTATAAAATTCTAGAATATTTTAATTATTAGTCCTTTCTCTATAGCAAAATATCCTTTCCTTGTCTGTGGGCTCTCTTTCCAGTCCTTACTTTTTTTCATAGTCTTTTGATGTACACAAATGTTTCATTTTTGATAGGTTCCATTTATCCATTTTATCTTCCATGGAGTGTTTCCTTTGTTATTTGTGATTGTTTGTGTATTTCCTGCTATCTTTTCCCAATTTTCTCATTGATGATCCTGATAGTTTGGGGTTTGGCATTTAGATTTCTGATCTAAATGAGTTTGTTTTTATGCCTGGAGTGAGATATGGGTCTTGTTTCACTCTTCTACATATGAATATCCAGCTTTGCCAACACCATCTAAGAAGGTATCTGCTTTCTATTTAATGCTTTGGGGCCTGTGACAAAAATCAACAGACTGTATGCAGATGTTTTTATTCTGGAGTTTCTGTCCAAATATCTATCATTTTACCAGTATCAATCAGTTGTGAAAATGGTGGCTGAAGAGCAGGGTTTGAGGTCAGGTAGTGCCAAACCACCTGCTTTTTCCTTTCTCATGAGGAGTTTCTTCTGATCCTGGGCTTCTTCCTTTCCATGATAAGTTGGTAATCGGTTTTTCTGTTTCTTTGACTAATGCTGGAATTTAGGAAGGTTGTCTTGAATTTGTAGATTGCTTTAAGTCAGTGGTTCTCAGCCCTCCTACTGCTGCGCCCCTTTAATTCCGTTCTTCATGTGTTGTGACCCCCACCCGTACAATTATTTTCATTGCTACTTCATAGCAGTAATTTTGCTACTGTTATGAGTTGTTTGACCCCCAAAGGGGCCATGACCCACAGGCTGAGAGGTGCTGCTTTAGGTAGTATTGACATTTTCACACTCTTGAGTCTTCTGATTCACAAACACAGGATAATTTGTTTCTTGTAGTAATGTTTTGTAGTCTTTTTCATACAAGATTTTCGGGGTTTTTTTGGTTAGGTTTATTTCTAGGTTATTTCAGCTTTTGTGTGACTAGTGTGAATAGTATTGTTTCCTTGATATCTTTCAATATTCCCATCATTGGTATGGAGGAATCCCAATAATTTCTTCTCATTGATCTTTTATCCTGCTATATCACTAAACTCCCTTTTTCTTTCCAAAAGTCCTATTCTGGACACTGTAGGCATCTCAATATATAGAATCATATTGTCTATAAATAATGAAGGTTTTACTTCTTCTTTGTCAAATTGTACCCTCTGATTGTTTGCCTTTGTCTTAAGGTACTGGCTAGGCCTTCCAGCACAATGTTGAATAGAAGTGTGGATAAGGGACATTGTTGTCAAGTTCCCTAATTCAATGAAAATGATTTCAGCTTTTCTCCATTAAGTATAATATTGACTATTGGTTTTTCATATATGGTCTTGTGTTGAGTATTTTCCCTTCTCATCCTATCTTCTTGAGAGTTTTGTTTTTTTTTTTTTTAGTTTTTTTGTTTGTTTATTTTTTTGGTTTTTGGGCATCACTGCCTTCTGGTGGGAGTGGGAGGCCCAGCCTTGATCCTGGAGAGCTGTTGCTGGATTTGAACAACCAAGCCAGTATGCCGCAGTCCAACATTCAACCACTATGCCACTGGGGCTCAGCTTCTTGAGAGTTTTAGTTAGAAATGGGTGTTTGAATATAGTCAAATTCTTTTCCTGCATCAATTGATATTATCATAAGGTTCTGATCCTTTTTCTTGTTAATATGTTGAATTATGTTAATTGTTTCCAATGTTGAATCATCCCTGTATCCTTGATATGAATGTCATTTGGTCAGGATATATTATTTTTTAGATATGATGTTGGATTGTATTGGTCAAGATTTTGTTGACAATATTTGTATCTATGTTCACGAGAGATATTAGTTTATAAGTCTCTCCTTGAGGATTCTTTGTCCAGTCTTGATATAAGGGTTATGTTGGCATCACACAATGAGTTTGAGTGTTTGCTTTCCCCTTCTGTGTTCTGGGAGAGTTTTTGTAGGATTGGTGTCTGCTCTTTTCTGAATACTTGGTAGAATTCTCTCATCAAGCCATCTGGCCTGGGACTTTATTTTATTTGGGTGCTTCTTTGTCTATTTCTTCTTTGACTAAGGGTCTGTTCATGTTGCTAATATCCATGTGCATTAATTTGGGGAAAAGTGGTTTTCTAGGTATTTGTCCATATCATCCCAATTATTGAATTTGTTTTAATGTGGCCTTTTGTACTGCTGTGTCATTAATCTTTTTATTTCATTAGGGTCTGTTGTGATGTTCCGTTTCATCCCTAACTCTAGATATTGTAGCCTGCTCCTTCTTTTACTTTGTTAAGTTTGCTCCTGTTTGTCAATTTTGCTGATCCTTTCAAAGAAACATATTTTGCTTTGTTATTTTTCCCATTGTTTTTCTATTTTCTGGTTCATTTATTTATGCTCTAATTTTTACAATTTTTTTCAATTTTTTTTTTTTACTTTTGAAAAGATTATACTATTGACTCTGTTCTAATGATTGGAGGTGCTGGGTTAAGATCCTGAACATGATTCTCTCCTCTTTTTTCATGTGTGCTTTTATTGAAATAGGTGATCTCTGATGGTGTTTTTGCTGCATCCCATAGGTTTTGGTCTGTTATGTTATCATTCTTATTAGTTTCTAGGAAATTACTAATTTAGGCTATTACCCAGTCTTTTGGGTGTGAAGTGTGTTGTTGAATTTCCGAGTGTTTGTCTTCATTTATAAAATCTTTATATTGTTGATGTCCAGCTTTAAGGCACTGTGGTCAGAGAATATAGCTTGAATCGTCTCTGAGTTTCAACTTTCTAAATCTTGCTTTATGGCCCAGCATGTGTCCTATTTTAAAATATGAGCCATGTGCATTGGAGGAGAATATGTATTATTTTGCAGTTGGTTGGAGAGCTCTGTAAATAGCTAGATTTTGTTGTTCAGATCTTTTGTTTCCTTATAGAGTTTCTTACCTGTTGTTCTATCTCTCCTTGATAGTGGTACAATGAAATCACCCAGTATAATTGATTATCAGCTGATTTCTCTTTTCACCTCTTTGAGGATTTGGTTGATAAATTTTGAGGGTCTCTCATTGAGAGCATATATATTTATTATGTATATGAGTTCCTGGCATTTTGATCCCATGGATATTATGAAATGTTCTTTCTTGTATCTTCATATATCATGTACCTTGTGCTCTATTTTTCAGAGATTAGTATTGCCTCCCCTGCTTTTTTTAATTGCCATTATCTTGGTAAAATGTTTACCAACCTTTGTCTGAGAGTTTGAGATGTGTCTCTCAAAAGCAGCAGATTGATGGCTCTTGTTGTCTAATCCAGTGTGTTATTGTTTGTCTTTTTGTTGGTGCAATTAGTCCACTGACATTCAATGTAATCATATCTTAATATAAATTAGTCCCCATTATCTCATTTTATTAGTGATTGATATTTTCTTTTCTTCCCCTTTTATGGGGTGGTGTATGTGTCAGGAGTCTATTCATATCTTCATTTCTTCACTGGATTTGTAATGTTTTCAATGTGTTGATTTCTGTGTGGTATTATACCCTAAAGTGGTTTCATGTCTGAGTGCCGCAGTTGTTGGTTGTCTGCCCATAAAAAAAAAAAAGCTTTAAAGAATTTTTTGTAATGCTGGTTTTGTTTACAAATCTCCTAAATATTTCCTTATTTGAGAAGACTTTTATTTTGCCTTCAAATTTGATGGAAAGATTTATTAGCTAAAGGACTCTTTCATCTTAGCTGTCTTTCAACTTTCAGAATATGTTGCTCCAATTTCTTCTTTCCTGCATGGTCTTTGTGGAGAAGTCTGAGCTTATTCTTATCCGTTTACCTTTATAAGTGACTATGTTTTTCTTTCTAGCTGCCCTCATGACTCTCTTTTTCCTTGATGTTGGATAATTTCACTATTATATGTCTTGATGAGCTTTTGGGGAAGCAGGCTAATCTGTTAGATGTTCTCTCTGCTTCCTTAATGATACATAGATCACCACCTGTTTCATCCTAGTCTGTCTCAGACTGCAGTTCTACCGAAACTGATTTAGCATCAAAGCAAATTACAAGTCACCAATACTAGATTTTAGTGGCAGTGTGTAAAATACATTGGGCAGGCAATCAACTATCAAACTCTGACCTCTTGTATGGATGGTAAGAATGCTACCACTGGACTACCAATGGTCTCTAAATTACTGATCAAAATAACCTGCAAATGGTTACTGTCATTCTTGCTGTCAATTGGAGGGCTGTGACCTTGACATCAGAAGACTGGTTCAAGTCCTGTTTTATCATGCATTAGCTGTGAAACATCCAGAAAGGTGCCTCATCTCTCCAGGACTTAGACACTGCCTCTGTGCAAATACAATTATTTCATGATAGTTCACCAGAAATACTTAAATGATTTATTTAGACACATAATAGATAGCACTCTGTACAATACAAAGGGCCACACAGATGTAAGATTATATTACAATGTAACAAAACTTATTTTCATAATGGCAGCTAAATTAGTTTTATTCCTCACTACATCAATTAATATAATTTTCACCTGTTATTTATTTTCCTACATAGTAGCTGCACGAGGCTTCCTTTTAACTCATGAGGCTGGCTGCTTCAGCCTATGAGTTAAACCATGTCATATCTATTGGGAAAAAGAAATATTCTTTGACTTTAGAGTCAAACAATTATAACTCAAATTCCAGTTCTGCTGCCCACAAGCTACAAGACTTTAAGGCAGTGGTCCTCAACCTTCCTAATTCCCCAACTCTTTAACACAGTTCTTCTTGTTGTCATGACACCCTAGCCATAAAATTATTTTAATTGCTACTTCATAATTGTAAATTTGCTATTGTTATGAATCAGGCAACCCCTGTGGCTCATTCGACTCCCAACAGGGGTCACAACTCACAGGTTAATAGCTGCTGCCTTAAGCATTTTACTTAAACTACCAATGCCTCAGGCCTCAAAATGAAAACCTGAGAATGACACTCATGGATTTTTAAGCAACGTTACATATAGTGTAAGCCATAATGACTGGGACATAGAGACATTTGACACTGATACAGACCTACATAGATTCAAGTAACAGAAACCAAATTTAAACTGGCTCAGAGCAACTTGTTGCCTCCAATAACTTGGAAGTGCATTCTTAGACACAGTGAGATCCAGTTTATATCAAGTTTCAGTTTATATCAACCAGGTTTTTATATACTTTAGCTTTGATTCTTGTGGTTTCTTCTTGTGGGCAGAGAAAAATTCATGAAAAGAGTCACACATGCCCCTAACTTTTATAGGAACACATTTAGCCTAGAGAGTATATATATATATATATATATATATATATATATATATATACATACACACACACACACACACACATAAACAGACACAAACTATGTACATTTACATGAAGCGATTCATCTAGTTATATATTGACAATCATAAGAACAATGCAAGATCAGAAAATATTTTATTCTATTGTTCAAAAGTCACCATGATTTGTAGTCCACTTGATGAAAGTTATCTATCTCCCTATTTGCAGTCCACTTGATTATCTCTCAATATATCTATTATCTACCTATCTATTTCAGTGGCTGTACATCTTTCATTGAATACTAACTGACATTCTTTTCAATTCCAACTACATAGTTTTCCTTTTCTTGTCTTTGATTTCATTTACTCAGGGTTCAAATGTTGGCTTCTACAGCTCAAAAAGATACTTGACTATGTGAGTCCCATTCATCTTGCCTGCTTTCAGCAGGATGAACTATCTTCTAACTCTGGATCCATTCTCTCAGCTAGACTTATAGATGGAATTCCTCCATGTCCCTAGAGAAAAGTATTCATTGTTAGCCATGGTTCCAATTCCTCTGATATTATTTGTTTGGATTACAACAACCAGAAGACTTAATGTGAATGCTAAAAGTGACAATGTTCAAGGGCTTTTTCAGTACAAATTATTGTTTCCAATAAATAAGATAATAGGAAACACCCAGTTTTATATTTTCTAATTTTGCTTAATGATCATTTGAGAACAAGAAATTAATAAGAATCCCTAGTAGTATGGCAAATATATCTTTTATTTATTTATTTTTTTCATTTTTAGGCATCACTGCCTTCTAGTGGGAGTGGAAGACCCAGCCATGCTCCTGGAGAGCGCGGCTGGATTTGAACCGCCAACCCAGTGGGCCGCAGTCCCACACTCAACCACTACGTCACTGGGACTCAGCCCTAAATATATCTTGATCCGTAAGTTCCCTACAATAAGGCATTAGAATGCTTATCTCAACCAATTTAGAATTTAGTAGGTTGGTGTGTCAATTACATAACCTGTCAACCTTTGAAGAGGTGGGTCATTGCCAATAAAGGCTCTCTCTTGAGGATTCGGGAACTCCTCTCTTCCTCTCTGGAAGTGGGACACACACTTTCCATGCAGACATTCCTGTTGACAAGCCACACTAAGCTATGCTGATAGAACCAGAGACCTGAAGCTGGAGGAGCATGTGGAGGCTCATGCCAGTGCTGAGATGCTTCCACCACATTGGACCCACAAGACTTTCCCCACACTGGCCTGTGATCTTGCATTCTGCATCATGAGTCTGAAGAGGAATTTATAGACTGTTATTGGACATATGGACTATTATTAGACTATCGACTTGCTCTGGACTGGACTGGAAAGTTTTCTTATGAGCTCTTTCTTATACACATAAAAGTGCCTCTGGGTGTGCTTCTCAAGTCAACACAGACTAACACAGTTGATTTTTGAGCATTTCAATTAACTGATAAGATATGTAGGCCTCCAATGCTGTTTGTTTTGGATGTTGTGCATTCAAATATACCCATGCAAGTTCCCAAAGTTTTTGTATTTTATTATTTACATTTTATGAGTGGCATTGGATTTACATTATTATAAAATAGACAAAGCATTGGGATTATTTTTACAGATCAAGAAAAATAAGTGTGTTTTTTACATAGTCAAAAGGAGAGGGCTTTATCTCATCTTTTGGCCAGTAAGTGATCTCGCGGCCTATGTATTAAGGTCAACCATATGAAACTATCATGTACCGGGGGCTTTTAAAAGTTCTTAGAAAACATGATGGAATTTATCCACAAACTTTTTGTAGCCTCTTCAGATTAGCTATCTATTTAAATATCAATCCAATTCATATAAATTGTGTTTTAAATCCAGTGGTCATAGTTTGAAGACTTATAAGCAGATACAAGTAATGGAGGTATGAGCCCAAAAGACAGGTTCAGTATTCATTGAAGTGAGGAAAACAATTATGAAGAAGCAAAGAAACTTTAATAGAGAATAGATGATATAGAAATAAAGAAAAAATAAAAGTGTTACAAAATAATAGCACTTATTCCCAGAGGCCAGGACTAATCTTCAGAAAATTGAGAAAGTGTTTATTCCAGATTTCCAATAAATTAATTTAACCTCAACATTAATCTCTTTCTTGAGAAATTCACCTTCTTGACTATAAGCATGTTCTCATCATACCTCCTCCTAATTTCGCTGTCAAGGTGACCGAAAAGATCAGAATATTCAAAGATTCTGACCACCCACACCTTTGCAATTCAACTGGAATTCAAAATAACTATAGTTCCTCCTTTTGTTCTTTTAAGTAAATAGTTTTGAATTTAGAATGTGAAATTTGTTGTCTGTCTCTCACCTATCCCTACTCAGAATATTGAGCTCAAGAGAGCAATATTCTTCAAGTAAATTATTTTCTCACTCCAAGATATTTGTTTAGAAGAGAAATATAATAGTGATGAGCCCCCCTTGAAACTTATCAAATAGAGTTTGGCTATCTCCCCCAAAACACTTGGTTTATTTTAAGTAGATGCTGACTGCAACATGGCCAAAATGTTATAGTGAAAAAAAATTTAGGAAGATATTAAAATATGTTAATATCATCATCTCTTAGAAAATATGCAAACCAGAAGAGCCAAAGTCACTTATATCTTTAATTATCATAATGAGGCTCAAATATAATATATTCAAAGAGGTTTGAATATTTATGGAAAAATCCCAGTATCTTTTAATTCAGTTTTTCAATAATCTCTTTGAAACCCCCTTTTAATTTTGGATAGAACTACAGGGTCAATGAAGAGGAGAAAGAAGAAAGAGAGAAGAGGTGAGAAGTCAAAATGAGCCTAGTTCTCACATGAGTTTGACCTAAGGAAAGAGCTGAACTATGCAAGAAACGATCCATTGTGTAAGACAGGGGCTTTCTGAGAGCTAGGTGCCTCACTGCCTCAGCAAACTAAAACGGGGCTTAGAGTAGTCTTCTAGGGATGGGCGTGCAGTTAAGGACAGCAAACTGAGTGATTGTCACTATGGTGCTGAGGAAACTGGGCAAGATAGAGAGTGAGATTTAAAGAGGCATGCAGAATATGTCTGTGTGTAACTGATCAGCTGCACGAAGAAAATGACCATTAAGGTACAATAAGAGGAGTGCTTGTGGCCTAATGGGGTTTGCCTGTTGAATTTCTAACCCCAAGGTCAGCAATTCCAAACCACCAGCACTCCCTGGGAGAAAGATACGGTCTTCTCTTAAAGTGTTACAGTTTTGGGAATCCACAGGGGAATTTCTACTCTGTTCCCTAGGCTTGCTATGAGTTGACATTTTGATCCAATGGCAGTGAGCTTTTTAGTTTTATGA
Organism: Nesogale talazaci; assembly: GCA_004026705.1. Lineage (NCBI taxonomy): Eukaryota > Metazoa > Chordata > Mammalia > Afrosoricida > Tenrecidae > Nesogale > Nesogale talazaci. The sequence goes on from PVJH01002294.1 coordinate 96,297, forward strand.
TGCCACAAAAACTCTATATTTTTCATTATGTTTTTCTACCAACCACTGTTCTTCCAATATAACTTGTGGTACCAAGTACCTGTCCCCTGATCCTTTAGATCAGAGGTGTCAAACTTAGTTAAAACACAGACCATTTGGTGCAACAGGAAAGATCATGGGGGGCACATCACATTTACAAATTTTGTCAAATTTTTATTTTTATTTTGAGGATTCAGCAAGATGGGCAGGATGATTAGAACAGTATATAATTGCTTTTATTTAAACATTTATTTTATTTAATGTATCTATTGAACCAAAATTATTCGTTTTTACCCAAAACTTGGCAGCACTTTCCTCCGGCTAGTTTTCCAATAACTGGATTCAAATATTGAGAGCAGACAGTCTTCACTAAGACAGATGGATGTTTATCAGTTAATCTTGATCTCTATGCCATTTTATTTAATTTCATGGAAAAAATAGTTGCTCACATAAGTACATACTTCCAAAATAGCATAAAATTTGTGCAGCAAACTTTTTAGCTTCTGGGTATTTCTCACCTAAATAAGAATATATTTGGGGAATTTCTATTTCTCGACATTTGACTTTTAAAACCGAATCATTCTTGAAATCAATTCATTTCAATTGTATAGAAGTAGGAGAATTTGAGACTTAAAGGGAAAAAGACCCAATGAAAAGGGAAATTTTTTCTTGTAACTCTTTGCCATCACTATAATGCTTATTGAATTTATTTTTGATATCTTCAATTTTACCACAGTTTGGGAAAATGAGCAACTTTGATTTGTGATTTTATTCATTTTAGTACTTAAAGGGTTAAGGAGGGAATTGTGAGTGTGGTATTGCCTTGATCTCCCCTAAGTGCTAGTTTTTTCATAACAATTTTTTTTCTATTTGCTTGTCATTTCAGAGCATCCTGGACCGCAAAAAAAAAATTACCTCAGGGGCTGCATTCAGCTACCAGTTTGACACCCCTGATTTAGGTGGAAACGCCCAGCCACCAGCCACCACCAAGCACTACTGGATAGAATCTTCTCCTCTCCTATGGCTCTGGCCTGGCATGTGCGTTTGATTGTGCTCTACAGGAGGAAGGGAGGCTTTCTGCTCGATGGCAGTGAGTTGACCTCTTACCCCCAGGGATAAAGCATTTGTCACATATTAAGTATCTTTAGCAATCTACATCAAACAAGCATATCAGCACTATTTTTTTGCTTATTTTGTCCTAATTCTATAACCCTCACTATATTTAAAACTTTTTCCATAATGATATTCTACACTGTGGAATAGTGTAAGACTGTTGTATAGTGCACACAAACTTTGCGATGCTCTGAGAAGCAAACAGCATTGATGTGACTTGCTTTGTTGTGTGCTTTCTTACAGGCTTCCAGAAACGAAGCAGCACTCTCTCTGTGCTACGCAGGCAGTAAGATGTAACAGTGCTCCACACTGTATAAACCCTTTCTTGTGACCTAATTTGGAAGAGAATTGTTTGCAGATATGATTAAGTTAAAGATCTTGAGATGAGATCACCCTGGTGGATTCCAAGTGTATTGAGATGTAGCCTCAAGGGGAAAAGAATGCACAAGGTCTGAGAAGGTCATGTAAAGAATGAAGCAGAGAAGTTGAAAAGGTAAAGAAAACCCGAAAACATGCAAACAGGAAGAGGCAAGGAAGGGGTCTCTCCTGGACCCTTTGGCAGGAGCACAGTCCTACTAATACCTTAATTTCAGACTTCTGACCTGAATGATGAACGGGAAAAAATTATACTTAAGCTACCAAGTTAGCAATAATTGACTATGGAAGTCTTTGGAAGCAAATGCATTCACTCAAATAGCCTCAGTTCAATCATTTGTTGAGTCAAAACCAAAAGTAAAGCTTCTCCCATTCCCCAGGCTTATGTGCACAGTCAAAGATGGGGTATGTTTCCGTTTCCTCTGCTGCACTTCTGCCAGTTCCTCCCCTTCCTCCTTGTTAGAGTAAGTTACTGATTCCAGGAATTGTTGTTAGCTGAGGTGTCGGGTATTAGGGGGATTTGAGAAGAGAAGAAGCAGCAGTAAGAGGTCAAACATGTTGTATTGGTTTGCTATGAAAGTATTGGGTTTTTTTTATTCAATTGAGATAAGAGTTACTGATGGTTTTTTCCCGAGGCACTTTCACACAACCCTCTTCTCCACATGAGCTGTGATGGGGTTCACAAGAGAATGGCTGCCTTTCTTCTGCTGGCCAATTAGGTGTTCTCATCAAGGGCCTAACAGATAAAACCCTATTGTCTCTAGTCCACAAGGTCCATAAGGTCAACTGTCTGACATGAGTGTAGGTATCACCCATTCTAAATAGCTGTTGACCAAGCTAGTGATCCAGTTACACACCCTCAAGATCCTTCTTTAGTTTGTATCAGGCCACTCAGGCTCTGTGCACACATGTCAAATCTTCTAGAAGAGTGGTTCTCAACTTTCCCAATGCTGCGAGACCCTTTAATACAGTTCCTCATGTTGTGGTGACCCTCCCAACCACAAAATTATTTCTGTTGCTACTTCATAATTGTCATTTTTCTACTGTTATGAATTGGGCAACCCCTGTGACAGGATTTTTCCACCCCCAAAGGGGGCACAATCCACAGGTTGAGAACCGTTGTTCCAGAAGGTCTCTTTGCTCTTTCTCATGTTTGAGACTCTTGGGGTGCCCATACTTGACTCTCTAACTTCTAGACTCCCCTCAATACACCTATCCGAACTCACACAGATATGAGAGAGATGGTCAGGGAAGGTCCCCCAAACACTGTTCACCTACCTCCTTGAGCGATCTTGCTTAGATGATATAAATCCTCACTTTATTATGTGGCAGTAATTGGCTCTTAGTGTTTCTGAACTGAAGTTCAATTCCTGGTTAATAAATCCACCCAGCTGTTAATATGGAAGCTTGCTTACTGCCCTTAAGGTAAATATGTTTCAATAGCGCTTCCAGACTAAGATAAACTAGGAAGAAATATCAATGGTATACTTCTGACAGGCAGCCAGTGAAAGCCTTATGAATCAGAGAGGTCTGATGCCAGTGGTTCAGGACAGGGTATCAGGCCCCTCAGACTTCATTCCACTGTTCATGAAATTGCTGTGGACTGAGGACCAACTCTACCAATTTCAAAGCCTCACTGGAAATGAATACTGAATCCAACTTTGTATGTATCTGTAAATAAGACTATGGATATAACATCCCGAATTTATTTGTAGATACAATGAATTTTCCTCTGATTTTAACAGCAGAAAATATTTTTCCTACTATACCATTTGAGTAAGCATTTGCTTCAATATAAAATTCTTTAACATTTACTTTTAATGGCCTAATTATGGTACAGGATCCCCTACAGGACTGACTCCTAAAGATTAATGTTTCTCCAAGTGCCTTCCAGTTCTTCCTGGGAGCCCCTCTTAGACCAGTCTGTGTTTGCAGATGCCAAACCATTTCAGATGTGCCCCTTATTCTGTTCCTCTCCCACCTGTCAGCACCTGATGTCCACATGGTCACCACCTGATGAATATGGTCATCATGGGAGTCAGACACACAAGACCAGAGGTCTCAAAGCATCCAGTTCTTGGTTACCAGAACATCTCTGTGTTCTGAGGGGAGGTGGAGAAACAGCATCTCCTTAATTGAGCACCAAGCATTTTATTTCAGTGTGTTGGTTCTGCCTCTAAACCACCATTCTTGTTCAGAATCATCCAAATATTTAACTAAAAACATTTAATTCTAAATAACTACATGATACTACTAATGTGGACTATGTAAAAATAGGTAATTGTCTAAAGATAAGAGTTTAATAATGGTTCTCAAAGCAGAGGGGAGGGGGAAGGAAAAATCATTGGGAAGGAGTGAATTTTTGTTTAAGATGATGGAAAATTTGGCAAAGGATGTTAGGGGTGGGTACACAATATAATTAATATAATTGGTCCCATTGAATTGGACATGTTAAAAATGTTGAAGTGACAAATATGCTAACAATATTTTTACCCCAAATTAAAATTCCACAAAAACCGAAATCTCTAAACAATGACTTTTATCTTCTCTTTAATGGAAAGAGTTCAATTCTAGTCTCAATACTTCCACTAGAGTGTTCTGAAAATTGTCAAAGGAGTAAAGGCTATCACAATCTGCAATTAATGGAGCAATGGACCTGGAAATGATGATGGACAATGCATGTCTTAGAGGTTATGATAATATGAGACACATTTCATATCAGTGATTAACCGACCTCATATCTTTTGTGCCAGCAATCTTAGACATGGTGCAAAATCAGTGAAATACATAGGTGGGTGATGACAATATAGATAGATAGATATAGATAGATATAGTTATAGATAGATGATAGATAGATGATTGATAGATAGATGATAGATAGGTAGATATGAAAGATCATTTTGGCTCTTGAAATTATAGAAGGATCAAGTAGCAGGTTAGAAACATCTCCTAGCTCCAGGGACTTTAGAAGCTGGTGAATCTAAAATAGTTAGGTAAGGCTGCCAACTGAAGTTTTCTCACAACTGAAGAACCAGAGATCAGACAGCTATAAACATTGGCAAGACTGAGAAGGAGAAAGAGAACTTTGTCAGACTATCTACTTTTATTATGAGTGTGAGTCACACTCACAAGGAAATTCCTTTTCTAAATGAGGTGATCACAAGGTGCCTGTCAACCACTGCAAAGTTTAGCCTAGCTAACTTGGTCGATAATATAAACTATTACATCATCCTAGCAAGTGGAACACCCCCAAATGAGCATAAGTGTGAACTCTCACATCCAGATCTGTAGAGACTTAGATACAAAGTATATTTGTTGAGAAATAATAAGTAAATAAACCATACTCATGTTTCTGATATGGCATCATAGAAAGGTAGGTGCTATTATCTGACCCTTTCATGGATGAATAAATCAAGGCATGAAAATCCAGTCATGAAGTCTTTAAGGGTCCAGAATGGGATTTGAACTCCTGTAGTGTGGACCATAATCATTGCTTTTAATTACCTACTTCAAGAAAGTAGTCAACATTTTCTCTGGTTATGTGAATAAATAAATAAATAAGTAGACATTTTTGTGATGGTTAATTGTATAAGTCAACCATACTAGATTTTGTTTTCTACTAGTTTCGTTAAATGCTACTCTATTTTCTGTTATGAAGGAGTTAGTTGCAAGTTATTAAGTCAGTAATCACTAACTTATTTCTTTCTTTCCTTACATTAACATCATATAAATACAATTCAAGTCCTGAGTGACAAGGTATATTCCTGTATGGTCTCAGAGTAACTCTTCACTTTCTTAGTTCTCTTTCCAGAGATCTCTCTAGCTTCCCTAAGTTTGAGGTCTTTCGCTTCCTATAGCTTAACTAATCTCATGTTTTAATTTATCTTCCAAAATTCAACATATGCCATGGTGATTTTGGTAAACAACCTATATGGCAAACTTCTACATTTTTCCCTCTTCTCCTGGGTCTGCACCAGTAGATATACTAATGCTGCATCCAAAGGATAATTGGAATTACTAGTGATAATTGAAACTAATCTTATAGCTGAACTCATTCTTTCATATTACCCCACTCTGAGCTCACACATTGAGATTTATCCTCCATCTCGCCCTACACAGTCTGTCTAAAGCATCTGAAACCTATTGTGCGGATCCTACTACTAGAAGAGTATTTCTACATCTCTAAGACAGATACATAATTGTACTTCTACATTTCTGAAATAAGGATTGATCTTATCACAACTGTATATACCTGAACATTTTTTATCATTGCTTTTTTTTTCTTCATGGTTTGTTTCTCCTTTTCCCCACATATAACCCACCTTCCTTCCAAAAAAAACTTATTAGATCAGTTTATTTGCCAAAGGTGTTTTATAATCATCATTTCCACAAAAGATAGAGGTTTACTGAGAAGAGAGAGGCCCAGGAGAACAAGCAGGCCTGATATGAACAGCTACTCTCCCTGAGAAGTATACTGCTATCTTGTTAAGTCCATTTCGTTGTGGCACCCCTCAGGTCTTCATTAACACAAGAAACATTGACCTCAGACAACCCACAGGCGTGGGATTCCCTCAGCTCTCCACTTGGATTTGACAGGCCTCATTTCACTCAAACAAGAGCCTGATACAAACCTTATCTCAAGAGTTGGCTTTGGATGTCAGCGTGGAACTTTAACCTATTATTTTTGTTTTTCTCTATACTCTGAGGCTTCTCATAGACACTCAACTCTCACTCTGCTGATGAACCTGAGTATTTGACTTTTCTGTTTTTTCTCTCAAGTTTATTCTCACAGCAATTTTCTTCCTAAAGCCACTGGATTGATCCTATCTCCACGCAATAGCAATACTGTGACCAGAAAGTTTATTATCCAAATTTAAGCTCTCTGACAATGAAAAAAGAAAACTGTAGATAATTATGTTAGCACAATGTGTGTTGACCAGAAGGAATATACTGAGTTAACTGAATTATATTTATTAAGAAGGAATAACACTGGATTTAAAAAGCCAAAAGAAACATTTTTCCTGACCACCTCATCAACTTCTTTTTTTTTATTCTTTTTTTCCTTTAATCAGGGGAGTGTGCATATGCAGTCTCCTACTACCACAAATTATGCAGTCGAGTTTCCCACTTTTGGGGAAATCGCAGGGGTCAGCACATCCGGAGTGCAATGGATAAGCCTTGCCCTGGGAAAACCACCTTCGTGATCATGGTCTCACCCCTGCCAGGTAAGCAAAACTTTTTAAAGCCTATGGAGTGAATCTAAAATTTAAAATAAATCCACTATGAGTAGACTCAAACCCATAGTGACTGTAAGACAGAGTAGAACTGTCCTTTAAGGTTCATGGAAGCAGATTGGTACGTCTTTCCCCTGAGGAGTGACTGATGGATTCAAATCATCAACCTTTCAGTTGGCTGCTGAGTGCTTATCGACCAAGCCACCAGAATTCCTCATACTAAATCTAAGAGGATTCCAACACATGAGGACCTGATAGGACAATGGAGCATAGTCCCTAGACTTTCCTAGAGTGTAATTTTTTTTTTTAGCATCACTGCCTCTCGTGGTCATGAGCATTACCCAGTGCTGTTCCTGAGAGCCGCTGCTGGATTTGAACTGCCAAGTCCATGGGCCACAGTCCTGCACTCAACCACTTAAGCCACCAGGGCTCAGCATTAAGCCACCGGGGCTCAGTGAGTGTAAATTTTTGCAATAGTAGACAGCCTCGTTTTTCTTCCACAGTTTGAATCTTCTGGCCCTTAAACCAAAGGTTCATCTTTGATTCGGTTGCCCAAATTACTGTGACCACCTAGTCACAAACACAGTCATTGGTGTCAGAGGAGCATCAATAATAAAGAACATGAATTGGCCTTTGCAATAAAACAGAGTGTAATATCTCTTCTGACCATTAGAACAACACTAGAAGACATGTTTCTTTAATATGTCAGAGGAGGAAACTAAGGCATGGAGAAGTGAAATCACTCATTAAAGGTCTTTGAGGTGACAATTGCAAAAGTCATGATGACAGCCAGGGAAGGTGCCATCAGACACCAGTCCATATGCTCCATGCCTCCTTATGCCCTATCCCTTCTTGCCAAAGGGCTGTGAAAGATCTGAGGAGCAGGGCTATGAAAAGATCACCCTCACAAGATGACTAGCAGTGTGGCTGCCACACAAAGGAAAAAACCCTCACAATGGACATTAATATAAGTGCTTGATTGGTTGATTGATTGCTTGATGAAATGAAAGCAGGAGCTATCACAGTTTTTCTGTAAGAAGCCAGGCAGTAAATATTTTAGGCATTTGGTCTCTATTGGAATCACTCACCTCTGCTATTATAGAGAGGATTAATGGACTATACCTAAATTGAGATGACTGAATTAAATTCAAAAATTTTGACAGTCCAGTTTCTAGTTTTCTTAGGTCAGGTCTTGAGGGCCATATTTCTCTGACAGTATTCCTGAAATGATGCTTTCAAGACAGACTCTAAGAAAGTGGTAAATTCCTGAGTGCCAGATTTAAGGGTGGGTGGGTGGGTGGAGAAAACAGCATATAGGAGAGCTTAGATACAAAAACCTAGTCACCACATCCCCTCACCTACCACTCTTTCCATCCTAAGATAGGAAATTCCTGTACCTAAATAGCTTTTCTCCATTTGTCAGTTTGTCCAACTGTACCACAGTTGGGACTAGCAGCTATGCCAAAGATACCTCAGCTATTAGCAGAGTCGACCACAAAGAACAGGTTTCCGAAGAGCTTCTAAAGTCAGACGGACTAGACAGGAAGACCTAAAGAGCATCTTCCAAACTTGCATTAGCACAAATCTGTGGGACACAATACATACGGTCTGATACGGACCTAGAATACGAGTGGTCAACACATCACAATGACTATCAAGCTGGACCAGTCACACTTCGTGCTGCTGTTTGTGAGGTGTTCATGAGCCAGTCAACTCCACAGCAAGGAACAACAAAATAGCTGTGCTACCGAGCATTATAATCCCTTCAGGTCTCCAGGTACTTGCCTTGTTACATTTAGATCGTTCCAAGCAACCACTTCCAGAAGTCAGCCTCAGCTCTTTGGGCAGCTCAGCACTGCTCAGGCCCAGTAACCAACCCCATGGAGATTTCCCACCAGAGTACTAGTTCAATAGTCTACTGGAAATCACTAAGAAAAAGGAAAAATTGCAATGAAAACTTTTGTAGACGTGTTTGGCAAGATTTTAAATGAAGCTAGATGTGTATCTAAAATTATTTATTTCTAATCTAAAATTTCCAATTTAAAAAAATTATTATTTTTGAGATAATAGTTCAAATCAAAAGAATTTAATTTTCTCATATTTTTATTGCCCGCTTTCAAGTTACATTCCTCAGGCGAAACTACTGCTACTGGCTTCATTTTTAATTGTAAGATTATGCCTAAATCTATGCAAATCAAAGCAAACTCACTGCCATCAAGACAATACTGCCTCCGGTGGACCCAGCAGCACAGGGTAGGGCAGCCTCTGTGAGTTTCCCAGTAGAAAGCCCTGTTTCCTTTCATAAAAATAAATAAATAAATAATGGCATGTTTTATGTTTCTCTATTTTCTTTTTCAATTAGTAATATATATCTTGGAACTCCTTTAGTATTCGATTATGTAAACTATATATAGACTTTGTGTCTTCTTTATTTAGATAGTATTGAATTGAATGAATGCACCATGATTTCTTTATTTTCAGTTGTTCCTGTGTTCCTTGACTCATTGACAATGCTTACATGCCATCTGTTGCCCCCTGGGGTACCTTTCTCTATGAGTCTTTTAATGAACCCAAAGTAATTAGATTTAGAACCCTTTGATATGGTTTAATTAGCATAAAGGAGAAGGTTCTAATTCCAAACATTACATGGACAGGCCTGGAATTTAAAATTCTAACACATTTTAGAAGGAACACAATTTAATGTTTAAAATAGGTTATGTTAATTTTTATTAGCCTTAGCAAAATATAAGAATGCTGATTACCCTAAATCTTTCCTGCTTCAAATATTTTTTGTTGTTGTTGCTGATTTTAGATTAATAAATGTTACACTATGAATTAATTCTCACTTTTCTCATGGTAATAGGAATTGTGAAAGAAGTTAAGCAATTCAATCATCATGTTGTGTATGTTATATACTATTAACTGTCATTTTTCTCTCTTGTTGAATTCTAGATCTTTATTGATTACAGGGTTAGGAAAAGTACCATTTGTCAGAGATCTTAGTTGCATATACCTATTTTCCATATATTATATTGTATTCTTACTTTATAAATTTATTTTTCCTGTAGCAATTTTTTATTTGAATTTATCAGACAAGATTAAACCCTATGTGAAAAAAAGTTTAAAGTCAACAAATTATTCATTGCAATACCATTTTTAGCAAGTTCTGGATATATGTGGTACTCACCAGATGGAATAAATAGGTATCAAAGATACATGATCTATGGAAAAAGACAATACAAAAGCAAAAGACCATAAAAAAGACAGTAAAACACCCTGAGTCAATGAGGGTGCAATAAATCATCAATGAAACACACAATATTCCTCTGGTTCCTTGAGGTTTCCTCACCACCCGCACTACCATGACCCCAATACTGCCTTTCCCTGTGGCCTAGGACTGAGCATGTGCACAGGTACAGGTAAGAGAGAAGAGCTGCTGACACACTGAATCCAGGCAAAGGAAAAGGAATAGTGATACCAAAAGAGAAGGGGAAAGGTAGGAAAAGGAGGGAATGAAGGGGGAACCAATTGTAACAATCAACATATAATCATCAACACCACCTCTTCGGAGGGAGGAGCAAAAAACAGAAATCATGGGGGAAGGAAGACAGCAGTTAGTGTTAAGATATGAAAATAATAATTTATAATTTATCAAGGGATCATGAGAGAGGGAGAGCAAAAAAAAAAGGAGCTTATACCAAGGGCTCAGTATACAATAAATGTCTAGAAAAGAATGGTGGCAATATATGTGCAAATATGCTTTATACACTTGATGTGTGGATTGTTATAAGAGTTTTAAGAGTCCCCAATAAAATACAAAGACAGTAACTTGGGGGGAAAGGGAGTCGGAAGATGCTTTGCAACATGGTCTTGAGTGTGGAGCAGCTAAAGCAAAAGAAGAAAATGGTAAAGTAAGTGAAACAGAAGATTTCAATGGGCAAATAGGGAGGACACGGTGGAGTGTTACAATAAAATGTGTGAAGAGCTGCAATTAGAAAACCAAAAGGGAAGAACACAATCAGCATTTTCAAAACTTAACAAATGAAAAAAATCAATTTTTGAGTTGCAATATTCAATGATGCACTATCCATTGAGTGATGCAGGAAGCAGTGAAAGAAGATGGAAGAAATACACGGTCACTGTCCAAAACATTTTTTCAAGAGGTAGCATGAGATCAAGAATTAATGTTAGAAAGAAGAACAAGCTGCACTTAAGGAATTGGAGAGAAGCAAGTGTTCAACAATTGAGAGCAAAAAACCCAAAACAATAATATGCTGAGCCCTGGTGGCGTAGTGGTTGTGCGTGGGACTGCGGCCCACTGGTTGGAGGTTCAAATCCAGCACAAGGCTGGGCCTCCGACTCCTACCACCAGAGGGCAGTGATGCCCCAAAACAAAACAAAAGCAATTGAGACTTAGGGTTTTCAACAAACTGATGCACTGCTAAAAGGGTCCACTTGTCTGATACGTGTGTCAGTTGCAAAGAGGAACAACCAGAATACATACATTACTTTACAATAGAATTAATATCACACTCAAATGAAATTTTGCCAAAGGTAATGCCAAGTGGGTGTGGCAAGACATCTATAGGACAAATAGACATTCAAACTACATTCAGAAGTAGACATAAAATAAAAACACTCATTGCTGATATCAGAAGGAAACCAGAGAACACCAGAAAGATGCTTATTGGGGTTTTTTTTTGACTGTGCCATGGCCCTTAAGATGGATAAACACGGTGGAGGTGACAATGGGCTGAGGCGTGGGAACAATGCTAAGGATGGCACAGGATCACGCAGTATTTCATTCTGTCGTGCACAGGGCTGCTACACATTATAACCAACTCAAAGACACTTATAACAACACTATCAATTTGTTGATTTTAATTTTCCCACCTTTTCTGGATTCTGTATTTTAAATCAATAGTTGAATATTTCCTATTATTACAAAGTCAAATTATCCCACATTTGCCCCAGTATTTTATGGTTCTACTATTTATTTTTTAATTCTTTTATAAATGTGGAATTTATTTTGCAAAAATATCTGAGGTATAATTGTATTTTCTTCTTTTAATCTACACTAACCTGTACTCAGAAATTATTTTTTGCACACTAATATACAACACTATCCCAATCATATAATAGTTTTTACATTATTGTGGACTCTTGATTTTTCTAATCTCTACACTGGCTTATATATGATAATCTTTTATAAGAGGCTAAAAGTATAATAGGGTGAGTCCTCCCTCTTTATTACTTTTTTTCTCATTATTACTTTTTACTGAACTAGTAATCCTTTCTTTTTTCCTACATAAAACTAACATTTTTTATAAAAACAATGCATAGCTACAATTTCCTGAATCCTTGCATGCTTAAATGTTTAATACATTTGTACTTTAGAATTAGGTTGCCTCTTTATAAAATTTTGTGTTCACCATCTAAAAAATATTTTATTGGGGGCTCATACAACTCTTATCACAATCTATACATCCATCCATTGTTTCAAGCACACTTGTACATTTGTTGCCATCAGTATTCTCAAAATATTTGATTTCTACTTGAGCCCGTGGTATCAGGTCCTCATGCCCCTTCCTCCTTCACCTTCCCTTCCTCACGAGCACTTGATCATTTATAAATTATTATTTTTTCATGTCACTGCCCAAAGTTTCCCTTTTTTGTATCATGGTGAATTTGTAAGCAAGTTCCACTCTAATATATTATGGAAAAAAAAACTAAAAAAAAAACCCTGTTAGCCAATTTGACATCTTCTTCTTTATAGGAATTGGATTTTTTAACTCATATTTACAAAGGACTTTTTTAGGGTTTTTAACCCTCGAAAAAGTATTTTTGTTTGTGTATGTTTAGGGTTTTTTCGGAATCATTTTGTTGGGGGCTCATACAAACCTTATCACGATCCATATACCCACTCACTGTATGTCAAGCACAACTGTACATTTGTTGCCCTCATCGTTCTCAACACATTTGCTTTCTGCTTGAGTCCTTGCTGTCAGCTCCTCATTTTTCCTCGTACCTCTCCATCCCCCTCCCTCAAGAACCCTTGATAATTTATTATTGTTTTGTCATATCTTACACTGCCCAGTGTCTCCATCAACTTTCCTGACGTCAGTTCCCCAGGAAGGAGGTTATATGTAGATGCTTACAATCAGTTCCCCCTTTCTACCTTGCCTTCCCTCCACCCTCCAGGGATCACCATTCTCACGACAGATCCTGAAGGGATCATCTGTTCTGGATTCCCTGTTTCCAGTTCCTATTTGTACCAGTGTGCATTCTCCAGTCTAGCTGGATTTGTATGGTAGAATTGAGATCATATTAATGGTGAGGAAGAAGCATTAAAGAACTAGAGGAGAGTTGTATAATTTTATCATTGCTATATTGCTCTTCTCCCCATGACCCTTCTGTAAGAGGATTTCCAGTTGCCCATAGATGGGCTTTTGGTCTCCACTCTGCATTCCCCTTCATTTATGATGATATGATTTTTAAAAATCACTTTATTGGGGGCTCATACAACTCTTATCATGATCAATACATACATCTATTGTATGCAGACCACATTTGTACATTTGTTGCCATCATCATTCTTGAAATATCCTGCTTCTACTTAGGTCCCTCGTATCAGCTCCTCATAATTCCCCTCAATGTTGAAGGTTTTTTTTTAAAGTTATTTTCAAAACTTGAGATTCTAAACTCTAAAGAACTGTATTCACTCCCAATATGTTCCATTGCAATATCCATGTGTAATCAGCTACTGACAAAATTTCCTCCTCTATGCCACCACCTCTCTGGCTTCAGCTCAGAGAGTTAAGATTTGTGCAGGTGGAATGGTGAACAAGATAGCCTCCCACTAATGGCTTCCAAGTCAATTCACCTGCAGAGCATCTTTTTATCTCCCACAACTCGAATATTTGCCAAAATTGTCTCTGTTTTTACTGTCACTGTCATCACTGCTACCAATCTAGATCTTGACCCTGATACTTTAGAATCCACAATATCTTGGACTGTCCTGGAGAATGTGTACCAGTCTGCCAGCCCATTGCTCAGCACCAGTGCTATCAGCTCTGAGGAAATTGAACTTGAGTCCCTGGGTATACTACCACCAGGTTTATTTCAGTGGCTCATGTACATGCTCCTTTCTCCCATTGGACTTCACTGAGAAAATATAGCTTCAGAGAGAAAATTAGTAAGGATGCTGGGATCTGAGAGCAGTCAGGATGTAGTGAGGTAGTAACGAAGCATAAAATTCTCCTCTAGTTCCTGAAGGCTTCCTTCCCCCAACTATCATGGTCCCAACTCTACCTTGCAAGTCCAGCTGGACGGGAAGAAGTACACTGGCAGAGATGAAAACTGGAGACACAGGGAACCCAGGGCAGCTGAACCTCTCAGAGCCAGTGGTGAGAGTGGAGTTATTGGATGGGGAGAGGGAAGGTAGGGTGGAGAGAGGGAGCCAACTGTGGGCATCTCCAGATTGCCTCATATCTGGAGGACAGACATAGGGAGGAGTGGGCAGGGGGAGATGTCAGGTGATTTCAGATATGACAAAACAATAATAATTTATAAAATAATGAGGACTGAGGGGCGGGGTAAGGATGGAGGGGGGAGGAAGAGAAGCTGATATCAAGGGCCTGAGTAGAAAATCGAATATTTGGAGAATGTTAACAAAAGCAGGCATGTGAAGGTGCTTGGCACAGTATATGTAACTATGCATTGTGAAAAGCAATGTACGAGCTCCCAATAAAATGATTTTATAAAAAGACTTAAGACAGAAAAAAAGACAAGTACAATTTCAGGGAAAGGGTGATTGGAAGGTAATAGTAGTAAGAACTGTACAATTGTTAGCAGATGTTGGAAAGGGAGATCTGTAACAATTAGTAGCTGGCACATTTTAGCAAAATAGCAGCATTTTAGTTTCACTAAAACTGATTTCTTTTCAGGGAAAGCTTAGAAGAGTTTAGGTAAAGCCTAGAGGAACAGAGAAAAGCTAGAACCTATTACATATAAGGAAATAATCAATATACCTAAGCCTAACTATTAACTGTGCGACTAGAGAAAATTCATTGGCCAGAGTCAATTTGCTGAGTTACAATGATATGATTTTTGTTCTTTGATGCCCAATACCTGATTCTTTTGACACCTCATGGTCACACAGGCTGGTGTGATTCTTTCATGTGGGCTTTGTTGCTTTTGGGCTAGATGACTGCTTGTTTAACTTCACACCTTTAAGATCCCAGACACTATATCTTTTGATAGCCGGGCACCATCAGTTTTCTTCACCACATTTGTTTATGCATACATTTATCTTCAGTGATCATATCAGGGAAGTGTGCATCATGAAGGGTCAATTTGATAGAACAAACTGTTCTTGCATTGAGGAAGTACTTGAGTGGAGGTCCAATGTCCGTCTTCTGTCTTAATACTAAACCTATAAATATATGTGCTTACATCTATTTCCCATCATATCTAAATATCTTTACATACATACATGCCTGTATTTATACCTCTATAAATGCTTTTTGCCTCCTAGTTCTTTCTTCTATTTTCTTTTACCTTCCTCTTGTCTCACTATCGTGCTACACCTTCATTTGGGTTTCAGTAATTTCTCTCAGGTACATTGCCCTTGATCACTCCCAACCTGGCCTCTCACACCTTCCTTGCCATTGATTTTGGATCACTTGTTGTTGTTCCCTTTTTTCTAAGTTTGTCAACAACACCCCCTTCCCCCCACCTCCCTCTCTTCCATGCCTCCTGGAACTATGATTCCCATTGCTTTCTCCTCCAGATTATTCATCCAGCCTATATTATCCAGATAGACCTGTAGAGATAATATGCACAAAAAAGACATAGCAAAACAAAGGAAAAAAGAAGACAAAACAATGACAACTGAAAAACTAATGACAAAAAAGAACTAAATAAATGAATAAATAAAAATAATCATAAGAAAAAGAAAAGAAAAATCTGTAAATTGTTCAATGTCTTTTTGTTGACCTCTAGGAGTGTCCTCCACTTGAAACCCATGGGGTGCCATGTCCTGGCCCCAAAGTCTAGCCTTGGTATTCCCTCAGGACCTCCCTGCTCTGCTCTCCTTGCTGCTAAACCTTAGTGTTTTGCCTCAGTGTGGTGAGGTCAAACCAGGCCCATCCTGACACTGTGTCTCCAGTATTGTCACCCATAGGGCCATGTGTCAGCAAGAGATGACGCATCTCATAGTGGAGCCAACCATAAGACCCAGTCTGTGCATTGGCTGTTCTGCGTGGTGATATCGTCCTTCAGGATTGGTGGGCCAGAACGTGCTCCAGTCTCTCTTCCTCCCCCTTCATTTGTTCCTGTGTGCTCTGATCAGGCATGTCCCTCTCCCAGAGGTGAAGCTTCAGTGCTGAGCTCTAAAGTAAATTCTTCTAAGGGAAGGGGCAGCTGTCCACATAGTTGGGATTGGGGCCTGGCCCTCGGACCCCTTCATTGACTCCCTGCTCCATGCAGGCATGCTGCCCAGAACCCCGGGTTGAAATCTGGTCCCTCTTTCCCTGTGAGGATATAAACAATACCCTTCCCCTGTGTACGTTAGTGCCCTGTTGCTCTACTACACATTTCTGTCATTTCCCCCAAAATTTGTATGTGTTTCTTGATGCTTATTTTTGAGTGTTAAAATTTTTGAGGAGACACAGAGTATCTCAGAAATCTATAGATTTAATATTTTAATTTTAGGGTGGTATTTAATACTTTAAATATATATTTAATTATTAAAATAAGTTTCCCATAAATTAAGGTTTCTTTTTTGGAAGCACCAACAATAAATAGGTTGATTCTTCTTTGTTTGTTTTCTTTAACTTTATTTCCTCTGTTATCATTGTAATATTTTGTTCACTTCTTTTTAATTTTGTTTCTTTATCTGCCTACCAGGTTCCCTTTTTAAATTTTAAATAATGCCTACTCTTCTTACTTTCTTTTTCTTTTTTCAGTGTTTTTAAAACTATATCACTTTTAAATTTGTGGTCTTATTATTTCTCTTTTTCTCATGTTACTCAAGATTTATCAACTCGGGTTTTTCCTCCTGTTGCTTTGTTATATATTTCTTGATTAACATTTTGCTTATTTATTTTCCCTTTAATATTATATTAAATAGCATTAAGTTCATTTGTGATATTTTTCTCAGTATCTTATAGCACTGTTTCTTGGCTCCATAGCAACATCCTTCTGGTAAGTATTCTTAGTGGATTTTTATATTTCTTGTTCATTCTCATTTCCTTTTCCTGTGGATTTTAAATAAATTTTTGTTCTTGTTTTTCATCATTTCTCAAATTTTAATGAGGGTCTGCATTTCCAAGAAGCTTCTGATTTCAGATCTCATGTATTTACAAGCAGTGATTACATTTATACTCAAGTGAGTTGTTTAGCTCCTACTTTGCCTTTCAAGATGAGGCTGGAAGCAGCAGGCTGCACGCAAGCAAGAGGCTCTTCTCTTTCACCATGGGGGACTACTCTTCAAATATAGATGATCTCTGTAACCTCTTATTCAGTTGCATTTTTCTAGATATTTTTTGTTATGTGGAAAGCCTTAAATAATCTCTAATAACTAGGCTAGACAGGGTACTGTCAATATTTTGGTGAAAAGTACTCTACTGGTATTATTGGATGTTTTCAATCATATGAATAAAAATAAAAAGCATTGTCTCTAAAGTTCCATACCATAATTGTACACACACAGGCTCATCACAACAAAACATGTTTAAATAAATCTCTGTAGCCAGTACACAAATTCTCTGTAAAATACTAGTTACATTAGAGGACTTCCCCCCACCAAAAGTCCAATCAGAACAGTTGTTTCTACAGTCATCTGCTAAACCAGTTACAGGTAGAAATGTCAGATCAGAAAGTTATGAAGATTTTCTTTTGTTTCTGTGTTTAAGGTTAGCTTTACCAGTTTGGTCAAAGGATGCAGGATGATCACAGATTTATTTTAAGAATAATTTTCAATGCATTGGTAGGAAAAGGTATAAGAAAAAAGTGTGACAAGGGAAAAAAATCCATCATGATAATATACCTGCTCATTCCTGAGGGTCGTACTACAGAGCTGTGCACCATAGACCCTTGATCTTGTCCCATCAGACTTCTTTTTATTCTCTACAATCAAAAGTTATTTCACTGTGGAGAAGGAACACAATTTTGTCCTTCAGAATGTCCAAACTAGTGTACTGAGCCCATCCCCTGGTGGTGTCCTGGTTACAAGTTGGACTACGACCTGTATGCTCATCAATTCCAAACCCGCCAACAGCTCCAAGTGAGAAAGACAGGGCTTTCAACTCCTGTAAGCAGTTATAGTTGAATAAGCCCAAAGGGGGCCGCGATGAGTCAGCAATGATTCAGTGGCAGTCAGTTTGGTTTGGGGAAACCAATGACCACTGTGTGTGTGTGTGTGTGTGTGTGTGTGTGTGTGTGTAGGGTGGGGGGATGATTAGAAAGATAGAAAAAATTATATAGTCCTAGATGGTGGATAAGAACCTCAATAGAAGATATAACATGAAACAATAGCTTCTCGTTTTGATATTATAAAATAAAGCTTGTGATGATTCTATAAAGGGAGGGGGAGGGGAAATACAGGGAGATGATGATACCAAGGGCTTAAGTAGAAAGAGAATGTTTCAAGAATGATGATGGCAACAAATGTACAAATGTGGTGTGCAGACAATTGATGTATGTATTGATAGTGATGAGTTGTATGAGCCTGCAATAAAATGATTTAAAAAATTATTTAAATTTACCTTCATATGTAACACTGAACTTTTCAGCATCACTGTACTTTGAAATGCTCCTTCATATATTGTGACTCAGTTAAAGATACCCCGCCTATTCTCCAAAGCTAGGGCTCATATTTATGTTTCCTTGTTCTCACCTTTGGATGATTTCCCAGAAAAAAAACTAAAGCTAGAGGGGCATCATCTTTATTTCTGTATCATACTTTCAGCCATCCACTTAGTTGCCAAATATTTTTGACTCCATATCCTGTAGCAGGCATTGTTTTTTTTTTTCCAATGATTTTATTGGGAGCTCTTACAACTCTTACAGCATTCAGTTTACATCATTTTTGTTTTGTTTGTTTGTTTGTTTGTTTTTGTTTGGGGGCCTCACTGCCCTCTGGTGGTGGGAGTAGGAGGCCCAGCCTTGCTGCTGGATTTGAACCTCCATCCCAGTGGACCAAAATCCCTCACACAACCACTACACCATCGGGGCTCAGCCCTCAATACATCATTTTTAACAAGCATGTTTATACACATGATGCCAAATTCATTTCCAAATATTTTTTACTTGAGCCCTTGGTATAAACTCCTCTTTCCCCCTGATTTTTTAAATAAATCATTTCATTGGGGGCTTATACAACTCCCAACATGATTCATACATACATCAATTGTATGCAGGTCACATTTGCACACCTGTTGCCATTATCACTCTCGAAACATCCGTACCAGCTCCCCATATTTCCCTTCCCTCCCTCAATCCCTCCCCCATGAACCCTTAATAATTTACATATTGTTGTTACTTTTTCATATCGTACACTGTCCGATGTGTCCCTTCACTGACTTCCCTGTTGTCCGTACGCCAGAGAGGAAGTTATATGTAGAGCCCTGAAATTG
Source organism: Nesogale talazaci (assembly GCA_004026705.1). Classification (NCBI taxonomy): domain Eukaryota; kingdom Metazoa; phylum Chordata; class Mammalia; order Afrosoricida; family Tenrecidae; genus Nesogale; species Nesogale talazaci. The sequence goes on from PVJH01002294.1 coordinate 115,675, forward strand.
GTTCCCCATTTCTATTCCACTATCCTCCACCCTCCCAGTATCACAACTCCCACCACTAGTAAATTCCCCATGTTTCTGACTCCAGTGTACATCCCCTGGTCTAGCTGTATTTGTTTGGCAGAAATGGGATTATGATAGTGGGTGGGAGGAAGCATTTAAGAACTAGAGGAAAGTTGTATATTTCATTTTTACTACACTGTATTTTAACTGGCTCATCTCCTCCTTGCAACCCATCTATAAGAGGATGTAGCTTCACCTATTGATGGGCTTTGGGTCCCCAATCTGTACTCCCCCTCATTTATAATGATATGCTTTTTTGTTCTTTGATGCCTGATACAGGATCACTTGGATACCTCATGGTCACGCAGGCAGGTGTGCTTCGTCCATGTTGGCTTTGTTGCTTCTGAGCTGGAAGGCCACTTGTTTACTGAAGCCTTTAAGACACCAGACCCAAAATCTTTTGATAGCCGGGAACATCAGCTTTCTTCACCACATTTGCTTATGCATACATCTGTCTTCAGTGATTGTGTTGGGAAGGTGAGCACCATGAAGTGCCAATTTAATAGAACAAAATATTCTTGCACTAAGGAAGTACTTGAGTGGAGGTCCAATTGCCATATGCTATCCTACTACTAACCCTATAAGTATATGCTTGTTGATCTATTTCCCCATTGGCATATATAAATACATGCACCTATGTACATGCCTGTATTTAAACCTCTATAAATGCTTTTTAACCCTCCCCCGTTCTTTCCTCTATTTCCTTTTACTTTCTCTTGTCCCACTATAATGCTCAGCCTCCATTTGCATTTCAGTATTTTCTCTCTGTTACATTACTTTTGATCAGTCCCTATCAGACTTCTCACATCCACCTTGTCACTGATTTTGAATCACTTGTCCCTAGGCTGGTCAGCACCACGTCCTTTCCCGCTCCTCCCCTTCTCTCATGTCCCCTCTGGAACCATCAGTCCCATCGTTTTCACCTCCATACTGTTCATCCAGCCTATCATATCTAGATAGACCTGCAGAGGTAAAAATATGTGCAAAAAAAGCATCCTAAAATGAAGCATTCAAAGAAAATAAAACAATGATAGCAACAAAAATCCCATTGTCATTCATATATATATATATATATATATATATGTTAAAAATAAAAACAATAACAAAATAAAAACCTGAAAATAGTTCATGGTCTGTTCGTTGACCTCCAGGAGTGTCCCCTGGTTGAGTCGGATGGGTGTCACACCCTGGCCCCCAAATATATCCTTGGGACTCCATCTGGAACTCCATGCTCTGTTGCACACCCTTAGTGTTTTGCCATGGTGTGGTTGGGTCAGACAGGGTATAATCCTAACACTGTTTCTCCATTGGTAACCCTGAAAGGCCTTGGGTCAGCAAGGGTAGCCATATTTCATAATGGGGCTGGTCATATGATCCTGTCTCTACATCAGCTACTCTGAGTGGGAATATCGTCTTAAAGGCTCAGTGGGCTGGGATGCACTCCATTCTTCCTTCCTCTCCCTTCATTTGTTCTTATGTGCTCTGGTCAGGCATATCTCACTCCGCAAGCTGCAGCTTCAGTCCTGACCTTCAAGGCAAACTCCCCTGGGGGAGCGGGGGCTGACCCTGGAGTTGGGATTGTACCAGGCATTCTTCTAGGTGTTTGGGAAATAGTGAAGAACAACAAGCAAAACAAAAAACAAAACAAAAAAAAACATCAGTCATGTGATTTCATGGACCATATATTCTACCTTCAAGAATCTTTATCAATAATTTGTACAGAAAGCTATTCTCTCATGCATACATGATTTTGAAATGTCAGGTAATATTCTCTACATTTCTCTAATGATCTCTCAATTGTTATAAGACAAGTCATGTATCCCAGGAGGAGCACTTACTAGTTGTTATAATATGCCAATTATAGTAAAGATGCAAAACCACTTTTGTTAGTTGTAGCCTTTAATACCAAGTAAAGATAAACGTCTATTTTAAGCCTAAAATAAGTTTGTTTTCTTACCAACACTATGTTAAAATCCAACCTAATGATTACATATTTCATCATCAATATCAACGTTAACATATAGAAAAATAAAAGTCTATAAATTGTAAATTATGCTATAACATTTATATCTTCCTCTTGACCTCTTTCCAGTAGAATTATCCATTGCCTTTCAGATTTCTCTCTAAACCTGGCCTGAGTCCCGGTGGCATAAGTGGTTGAGTGCAGGACTGCGGCCCGCGGGCTTGGTGGTTCAAATCCAGTGGTGGCTCTCAGGAGCAGCACTGGGTAGCACTCATGACCACAAGAGGCAGTGATGCCCCCAAAACACACAAAAAAACAAAAACAGAAACAGATTTCTAGCTAAACCTTGGTAACCAAGGCAGTGCCTCAGTATGCCTAGCTGAACAGTGTCATTATCAAAAATCATGGAGACAGATTTTTAGATGCACAGACTTCCCTGCTAAATGTATGCAAGTGGCTATCCACACGAGCAAGTTATTGCAAAAATTAATAGGTCCTCTAAGTGATATTAAATAGCCTTTTAACAGCAGTGCACTTAGAGCCTACACCAACATAAACAAAGTAAATAGCTCTGAATTACTTAACAATCAAATAAGAATTTGTCTTCCAACTTCAAATTAAATTACTCTGAAAGTTTAAAAAAAACCCTAAAAAGCTAATGGAGGAATAAATCCTTATCTTTTATGTTCTCTAACCCCCGTGATCTTTTGTAAAATAAAATCACATTATTTATTTTGTATTTTCTATAGACCAGGCATTAGGGAATCCTCAGTAAACAGTGTTAAATGGAATGCTAAGGTCATAATATTGTCACAAGTAAGTACAAAAGGAGAAGAATGAAATGTGGCCAGAGAGAGCAACACTTTTTGTGTTATTAAAAAAAGTGAAGGAGAGAAAGAGAAAAAATCTGATTTAATATTTGGAGACAGCAAGAATAAAATGGATGGGATCCACTGCAGATGACTCAAAACATTTTCATTTACACAAAGACCTGTGTCACCACTAGCAGGAAGATGGTCACAGTATGAGATGCGAAGAAGGAAAAGTCAATGTTATTTTAAAAGCCACTCTAACACATGCAGCAAAAAGGCAAGAAGAGATGTTAAAAAGACTAGACCAAATGGAGCCCATAAAGTTAAAATTCCATTGTGGATATATCAAATTTTTTTCTCTCTCTACCTTGCAAACAACAATAAGATGGGGGTTAGATAATAGCACAATGGAAACTAACCAAGGATGACGACTAACCAGATAAAACAGAGACAGTCAAGTGGATGAGAATTATAAAAACACATCTTAGAATAAATAGACATAAGTTTCAAATAGATAAGTAAGGAGTGGGCACAATGAACATGAAGAAATAAGAGAAGAGGGAAGATCCTAGACGTTCTAAACATGGTATTTTAGAGTGCTCTGCCCACATAGTCATCATCCTATTCTAAGAGAATTATTGTTCAGCATCTCCTGTTACTATATGTCTAGCAACATACTAACACAGAACACCACCCAGTCTCCTGTAAGAGGAGTACCCATTAATAATAGGTATGATTATTTGCCTTGATCTGACCAATGTTAAGTGAGCAGGTATAACTGGGCTCTTATCCTAAGAGAAACTGTAAAAGATTTGCTTGCTTGGCCTCTTTCCCTACTATATGCCTCTTTCCTTCTACTATGAAAATGGTTTGTTTCAGGGCATAATCCAGATATGGACAACGTCTTCATCCTGGAACCCGAAGGGAAGATAAAAACCATAGCCAAAATAACATAAACATTGATAAGTTTTCTTTGGATTAGAAACAAGAGTGGAGTAAATATTAGTGACTGTAATAAGAGCAATGATGGTGGAGTGACAGACAGAGAATCAAGTTTCAGCAGATTGTCAAATGATTGGAAGATGCTGAAGATCTAGAAAGTTCTGAGAAGTTTGAACATGAAAGTAAATAAAGAGAAATGGTAGTAGCTTGAGTGGAGTCCAAGGAGAGCTTCGCTCTTTTGTTTTGATTCTTAGAGCTGGGAAAGGATGGAGTAACTTGTCTATGGGTTACTGGACGTAGGAGGTAGTGGTGGGGAAAAGGAAAACCTATATGAATATTTAATAGCAGGCACAGTGCAGTCCTTGTGTGGAGAGCACCTGAGGAAGATTGTTCCTGGGATAGGACAGTGGAGGATGTTCTGACAAGAGGACCCCTCATTTCTATAATTTACTGATACCATAGCCCACCTGAGGCAGATGGTTGGAGGATCATGAATTTATACTTTCCTAATCTGCATAATTGTGTAATTTCTTCACCACCACCCCCCTACCCAGTGGAATTTAGCTTTTAGTTTCTTGATATAGTGCCTCTGAGTGATTGGATTATAGTGTTGCCAAGGCTTTGCCCAGTTCATTCCAGTTCAATGTTTGCATACTTGCAGGAGAATACCTAGATGGGGCATGCAATCTACATTGATCTGGAACCAGTATAATAAAAAAGAGGTTAATTGATAATAAAATGGAGTGGAATCCAGATTGGAACTGCAAGTTTAATGAAGGATGGCAGTACAGCTGGGTAAGCAGAGGAACTGGGAGAGGAAAAGGGCACCTTGGGAAATTCACCCTTGTCATTGCTGTGAAGTCTATTCAGATTCATGATGACTTAATAGAAGACAATTGTACTGTAGAGCAAACTGTCCCACCGTTCTTGCAAGAAGCCAAATTCATTGTGTGAAAATAGAAGTAGGTGACTGAGGTGAAGCAGGTGAGATGATCCTTGGAAATATTGACGTCAAGCATGTTTAACTAGATAGTCATGAGTTAATGAGAAAAGCTGAGATATCAACGAAGATAGTAGAACAGATCAGAAGTGACACCAAGGATAGGAAATGAAGGGGGAAAAGAGATGGAGACAAGAAGATGCTAAGTGCATCTGAAAGGAGAAAGAATGACAGCATGCAAGTAGGAATAGAGAGTGTGGTGTGTGGTGTAATTCCTTTCTTTGAATTCTTCTCTGCTCCATCCTTCATTAACAAAGAATGCAGGAATTCCCAACTCTTCATCACATAATGGGACAAATAAGGCAAACACTATATTACCGGTTGATGCACTCAGCTGCTAATCTGTAAGTTGGAGATTTGAGTCCACCTAGAGCAGCAGTTCTCAAGCTTCTTCATGCTGCGTGACCCTTTTCGTACCATTCCTCATGTGGTGGTGACCTCCCCCAACCATAACATTATTTTCATTGCTACTACATAACAGTAATTTTGCTACTGTTATGAATTAGGTGACTTCTGTGAAAGGACCATTCCACCCACAAGGAGGTCGTCACCCACAGGTTGAGAACTGCTGACCTAGAGCATAATAGTTCTGTGGTGGGCTAGTAATTGCAAAGTCAGCATTTTGAAACCATCAGCTGCTCCACGGGGGAAAGATGAGTCTGTGTGCTCCCACAGAGAGCGACAGCCTCAGTACCTCACAGGGCAGGTCTATCCTGTCCTACAGCATCACTGTGCATTGCCGTGGATTCCATGGCAGTGAAAGGATCCTTGAAAGAAAGGCCTTGATATCTACTTCTGAAACCAGCTATGGAAAACTATATGGAACACACTTCTAGAGTGACACAGCCAGGAACACCATGAGTTGGAATTGACCCTCCATGAGCTGTTTTGACTTGGTTTGATATCCATTTCACAGACTCAGTCCCAGCTGCCCACTTGTTTGCCCATGTCCTTTGCTCGCCTCTTAGTCCTAACCCTTGTGTGCGCAGAGACTGAGCGTCCACACAGACTGCTGACCTAAGGACTTTGGTGTCCATTCCTAGTGTATGCTATTCAACTCAGCTCAGAGCAGTGGGGTGGGGAAAAAGAAGAAACAGAAAATAAAGTATCATTGCTAAGCTCATCTTTCTTTTTTCCTTTTTGGCATCTGATGAAATAGATCGGGGTTGAATTTAAAGACCCTTGACTTAAGAGTTACCAAATTGGCAGCTGGGACAGATGGTTTTGTCTCCAACAGCAGAGACAGGCATCAAGTAGGCACACCCTTCAGGTGCTCATATGCAGCTTTGCTTCACACAGCTCCTGGAAATACGAGATTGAAAGGATACCAGGGATGCCAAGAAAACAAATGGCAGAGGTTGTGGCTCTAAATTAAATATTTTTCAAAGTTTTCCAGGATTCATTACTAGCTTGTTAAATATTAAGCAAAGAAATCTCAATCTGATGGTTCCACAGTTATTGCAACAGGAGAAAAGACTTGTTTTACAATCTCTGACATGGTAAGAGGGAGATAAGGGGCCACAGAACTGGTATAATTTATCAGAAAAAATGTAGTGGCTTCCAGCAAAAGGTTCACAGATGCTCGCCTTCTAATTAATTTTTTTCTTTTTAGATTTAGAGTGCAATTTTACAGACTCAGGACCTGCACATGGATACCTTGGACCACATGGTATCTCCCAGTGTGCTGTAAAGGAAAAGCCAGGACGATTCCAATCACTTTTGCCACATTCCTTGCCCCTGGGTCTTCTGCTCTGTGTTGGCAGAAACCAAAGAAGAGGAAATTAAATTACAATAAAACACTGGGTGTCCTGCTTATGGGTTTCAAAGCTGTCTGAGACAGGAAATGAGTTCTTATAAGATGCTATGAATAAATATTGCAGGCTATCTCTATGATTTCTGAGAAATACAGAGTCACCCAATTCAGGAAGTGAGGCCACAAATGTCTAAGCATGGTGCTGGCAACCTCGTTGAGTGGGAAGATGAGTGGACTTGAACCATAAAAGGTAAGTGTTTAAAATCAGAGCAGATATCAGTCCTGATAAAAGACATTTTCTTGCAAACATGTTCTTGTTATTAATAATTACCACCAAGTTAACCTCTAATCCATAGTGATCCCTGTACAATGTCACAAAAGACTTTTTGGGTCTGTATCATGATGGATACATGATGTGATCCATAGTATTTTTATTGACTTATTATCAGAAATAGACTGCCACACCTTTCTTCCTAGTGCAGTGGTTCTTAACCTTTGGGGGTTGAAGGACCCTTTCACAGGGGTTGCCTGATCCATACCAGGAGAAAAATTACAGTTTTGAAGTAGCAACAAAAATAATTTTATTGTTTGGGGGGGTCACCACAAACTGAGGAACTGTATGAAAGGGTCATAACAGTAGGAAAGTTGAGAACCACTGTACTAGTGCATATTAGTGTGGAACAGGGGTGTCAAACTGGCGGCCTGCGGGCCACATACAGCCCCCCAAGGTAATTTTTTGTGACCCGTGATCCTCTGAAATGAAATAAAAAGAGAAAAAAATGTTATGAAGAAAATAGTGCTTAGTGGAGATCGAGGCAATACTGTACACGCAATTCCCTTGTTAATCCTTTAACTACTGAAGGTACACATGTGGCCAAGTGCCTTTCCTGGGGGTCTATGGGCCTATATAAATGCACTGACTCCATTCCAGTGACTTCTGGAAGCGATATGTCTGCCATTTTCATGTCTCATAATGTAAACAGATCCCCAGAATGAACAGGTTAAAAAGAGAACTCTGGTTGTGCTGTTATGAATCATACCTAAGGACAGTTCTAGTTAACATTTTTAGAGGTTACAATTGTGCATCACATTTGTCTGCTTGGTTTTTGTTATTAGTTGCATTGTTATATTTTCCGGTAAGAACCTATGAGATAGGTGAAAACTAGTAGGGGGAAAGCATTGGCAAGTTTTGGGTACAGAAGAATAATTTTAGTTTTATAAATACACTAAAATAAAAGTTTAAATATAAGCAATTACATTGTTTTAATTATCCTATCCATATTCCTGACTCCTCACTTCAAAATATAAATTTAACAAAACTTGTAAATGTGATGCGGCCCACAGGAATATTGCCTGTTTCACCAAATGGCCTGCGTTTTAATTGAGTTTGACACCCCGGTCTGAAGTGGCTACGCATGAGCTCCTGGTTGCAGTCACAGTGTCAGTCCGCTTGGGAAGGGGCTCCATACTTGCTCCTAGAGAGCATTCAGCTTGTACTTCTTCTGGGACAGATTTGTTTGTTCTTTTTGGAGTTCATGGTCCAGTTGTGTGAACTCTGGTTTTCTTTCAATTGAGTTGTAATCCATACTGAATGTTACAATCCTTGACCTTAATCAGAAAGTGTCCCAAATCCCCCTCATTTTCAGCAAACAAGATTTTGTCATCTACATATTGCAGGTTGTTAACAAGCTGTCCTCCAATCCTGACACCACATTCTTCTCTGTGTGCTCTAGCTTCTGGAATTATTTGCTCAACATACACATTGAGTAAGTATTATGGGGGCTACAAGTCCCATGCACACCTTTTCTGGTTTTAAACCATACACTATTCCTATATTCTATTTGAATGACTGCCTCTTGATCCAAGCATAGGTTCTGCCTGAGCACAATGTAGTTTTAGGGAAAGTTCATGTTTTCAAGGTGGTCAATATTTGGCTATGCTCTACACAATGCTTCGCATAGTCAATAAAACACAAGTAGGTATTTTCTGGTTTCAGCTAAGCTCTATCTGGCATCATCAATAATATCCCTTGTTCTACTCTAGGCTGAATTTCTGGTCATTCTGTGTCATTGTACTTCTATAACCATTATTGGATGGGCTTTAGAAAATTTTACTTACATGTGCTATGAATGATATCGTTCTATAATTTATGCATTCTATTGAGTCACTTTTTTAAAAAATGGGCAAAAATATGTATTTCTTCCAGTCAGGCAAACAGATGTGTTCCAAAGCACTTGGCATAGATAACTAGAACATAAAAATCTTTGCCTACCAGGGAACATCTCCCAACCCCCATCTAACTTTAGGAAATCTATAATGTTTGCTAGATAAACACCTAGATTCACTAATTTAGTAGAAGTCAATGAGATACAGCAATGGAGAGACAAGTTAAGTCCAGTCATTAATACTAATGGACAGGGACAAAAGAGAAGAGAAAAAGATTGGACTGACTGATCTTAAGTTTAAAGACTTGTTTGGAAACTGAACATATCCCACAACCTAGCTCAAGGAGCTAGAGTTGATGAGTCTATGTGAAGGGGCCAGTGGTCTGAAGCTGAGGGAAATATTTGTGAGACTCCTGAGCTTGCTATAGCACCCACTGATCTAGCTTGGAATAACTAGGATGGAACTGACCAGAACCTGATCAGATAAAGAGGCAGCTATTTGAACCTGTGAGCTGGTACATATTGCATGCTGACTTTATGGAATAGCCTGATTTAGATTTGACTTTGTTTATGGATGCAGACATAAGATTCCAACTGGAATGAAGATTTTTCACAACAAAGAAATTGTTTGTTTCCTCAGAGCACTGGGTTGATAAGAAAAGGTAGGCTATAAATTGGACATTCAAAGGAGCAGGACATATAATGACATTAAGTGGTAGTCTTATAAAATTTCGTAATTGTCTTTAGTTTTAAATAATGGAAGAAGGGAATCATCTTTTGAGTTATCCTTTCTTTTCCAAATTTCTTTGGGTAAAAGAAAGTAAAGTCCTGGGGATGCTGGTAGGATTATAGGATCGAGTTGTAGATATCCATAGAACTGCAATCAGTAGGCATAAAATATTTTTGTTTTGTACATTTACAGATTATGAGACATGAATGGAGCTGGTGCATTTTCATTTGTACGTTTATTAGTGGTATTCTGTTAGAGGCAAACATTGTATCAATATAAGTCTGATATGAGTCCCTATGTCCAATACCAACCTTTAAGTCCTCTTCAGACACATGAAACACCTGCTATGATGCCAAATGCAGAACACGCACAAGTCAGTGGGTAAAAAATCTTTGGATCCAGGGGTGTTATAAGCATCTCAGAGCTGGTAGGAGTCTCTATGTGATGTCTCTGGGTCCAGGCTTCTGGTCACATCAGGGGAGGTTCATGTGGCTTCTCCGCAGGGGTGTTGCATTAGTCCGGGTACACTACAGGAACAAATTCAAGGACATGCATATTGATATAAGGAAAGGGTTTTTATACAAAAGGAATGGGACATGGATAAAGCATACCAGCCCAGTCCAGTCCAAATTCATAAGTCTGATATTAACCCATATGCCCGAAATCAGTCTTCCAACTCACGAAGTCACAGGTCAGTGGGTACAGAATCCCAGTGCTGGCAGGGAACCTCGCCTCCAGGGCTCAGGGTCCATCAACAGCAGAAGCAACTCACCACTGGCAGAGGTCTCCATCTGGCCACCCTAGCTTCAAAGGTCTGGCTCCATCAGAGCAAAGCTGTGTGGTCTCTCTGCTGGCTCCTCCAGCTTCTTGAACACTGCCAACTTGTCTTGTCCGTGATTCATCATCTCTGAGACTAACTCCCAACAACTGGGGAAGATCACTTCTCATCTTCACGAGGGAAATATCATGAGGTTTCCCAGGAGTCTCAGGTGAAAGCCATGCCCACATAGAGGCCTCATTGACTACTCAATGGCTATCTCCAGATTAACAGGCCAGACTCCACCCATACATTTCAATCATAAAAGTAGCATAAGCACATGACTGCCACAGGTGTCATGCAGGGATTCAGTCTTGTTAGTCGAGAATCTCCAAGGGAGTGAGATAGTATCTCCTGCTTACAAGAAGGAAGTCCCAGGTTTCCCAGTATTCTCAGTAGAAGGCCATGGCCACACAGAGGTCGCGTTGTCTATCTCCAGGATGACAGGATCGACTCCACCTGTACACACTATAAATGTATTATCAAACATGACTGAAAAACACAACAGCAGGTGAGTTATGAAGTAACTGGGGAATTCTAAAAACTAAATCCAGATGCACATCAAAGAGCAGCTTGAGAGGATTCAGCAATACATTATGAGAAAACATACAAAGATCTGGAGTTTGAAAGTCAAAAAGAAAGCACACACTAAGTATATCTCAGGCAAAAATTACTGAAGAAAAAATGTAAGCTTGGAGTTGTAGTTTTGAGGGATGCCATGAGTAAAATAAGGAGTCCTGATGACATAGTGGATTACACACATTGACAATGCCAACAGTTCAACTCTCCAAGTGGCCCTGTGGGAGAAAGATGCAGATTGTTGCTCCCTTAAAGATTTACAGCTTGAGAAATCCAATGGAGCATTTCGATCTGTCCTATAGAGTGTCCTATAAATGCAAACTGACTTGATGGCAGTAGTTTTTTGCTGTTGTTGTTGTTTTATGGGTACAATATGGAGTGAATTGAAGAGTCAAATGAGGATGGAAGGAATTGATCAAAAGTAATGTAACAGAGAAAATACTGAAACCCAAATGGAGGCTGAGCATGATAGAGGGACAAGAGGAAAGTAAAAGGAAATAGAGGCAAGAATGGGGGGGGGCAGGGTAAAGGGCATTTATAGAGGTTTAAATACAGGCATATACATAGGTGCATATATTTATATGTGATGATTGGGAAATAAATTAGCATATACTTATAGGGTTAGTAGTAGGACAGCAGATGGCCATTGAACCTCCACTCAAGTACTTCCTCAGTGCAAGAACATCTTGTTCTATAAAATTGGCACTCCATGATGCTCACCTTTCCAACAAAATCACTTAAGACAAATGAGTGCATAAGCAAAGGTGGTGAAGAAAGCTGAAAGATATAGTGTCTGGGGTCTTAAAGGTTTGAAAGTAAACAAGTGGCCATCTAGCTCAGAAACAGCAAAGCCCACATCGACGAAACACACCAGCGTGTGGGACCACAAGGTGTCAAAGGGATCAGTTATCAGGCTTCAAGAACAAAAAAGCATAACATTGTGTGCTTACTTTCCTGATGTGATCGCTAATGACAAATGTGTGTATAAGCAAATATGGTGAAGAAACCTGATGGTGCCCGACTAGCAAAAGATATCGGGTCTAGGGTCTTAAACCTTGAGTAACCAACCAGCCATCCAGCTCAGAAGCAAGAAAGCCCACCTGGAAGAAACACACCAGCCTGTGTGACCCTGAAGTGTTGAGGGGAACCAGTGCCAGGCATCAAAGAACTAAAATTATATCATTGTAAATGGGGGGAAGTACAGATTGGGGACCCAAAGCCCATCAATAGGTGAAGTGACATCATCTTACAGAGAGGTTACAGGGAGGAGAGGAGCCAGTTAAGGTACAGTGTAGTAACAATGAAATATGCAACTTTCCTCTAGTTCTCAAATGCTTCCTCCCACCCACTAAGATGAACCCAATTCTACCAGACAAATCCAGCTAGACCAGGGGATGTACACTAGAGTCAGAAACTTGAGGAATTTAGGATAGATGATCCCTCAGGACTAGTGGTGGGAGTTGTGATACTGGAAGGGTGGAGGGATGGTGGGATAGAAAGGGGGAACCAATTTCAGGGATCTACATATAACCTCCTCTCTGGGGCACAGACAAAAGGGAATTGGGTGAAGGGACACATTGGACAGTATACAATAAGAAAAAGTAATAACAATTTATAAATTACTAAGGGTTCCAAATTTGTAAATTATTAAGGCTTCCAGCTGATACTGGGGGCCTAAATGGAGGAAGGATGTTTTAAGCGTGATGGCAACAAGTGTGCAAATGTGGCCTGCATACAATTGATGTATACATGGATCATGATGGGAGTTGTATGAGCCCCCAATAAAATGTATTCTCAAAAAAAGGGGAAGGGAGGATGGGAAAGAGGAGTTTATACCAAAGGCTCAAGTGGAAACTATTTTGAAATGAATATGGCAATATGTGTACAAATATGTTTGATACAAATGATGTAAGAGCACCCAATAAAATCATTGGGGGAAAAAGTTGGAAATAGAAACCCTGTGACCCCACTTTTCCAATGCTTGCTTTGTCTCCTAGAAAAATAAGAACTGTGACACATATAGATAAGTGCACACCCATGCATCAAAAAGGAGATAAAAAAGGTGGAAATAATTAAACCATCCATTGATGGAAATATGTATCGACTAGCATATCACAGAACAATGCCAAGGTGTTGACAGGATGCAGTATTAGGCATCAGAAGACACCAAATAAACAAATATATTGATGCAAATGATGGGGGTTGGAGTTGAGACCCCAAACCCATCTGCCGACAATTGGACATTCCCCCACAGAAGAGAGTCACAAGGAAAGAATGAGACAGTCAGGGTGCAGCACAACACCAAGGGAACACACAACATTCCTCTAGTTCTTCAATATTCCCTTCATCCCACTACCATGACCCCAGTTCTATATTACAAATCCAGCGAGACTGGAGGATGTACACTGATAGAGATAAGAGGTCTCCACACACAGAATCCAGGACAGATAAGCCCCTCAGGAACAGCAATGAAAGCATTACACCATGAGAGTAGGAAGGCTGGGAGTGGGGGGAAGGGGTGGTGGTGAGGTGGGGGGACAGGAACCAACTACAATGATGCACAATATGCCCCACCTCAACCTCCAGGAGGATGACCAACAATAACGTAGACAAAGGGAGAGAGTGGGCAGTCTAAGATATGGAAATAATTTATAATTTCTCAAGAGTCCACAAGGGTGGGGGGTTGAGAGGAGCTGATATCAAGAAAAAAAATGTTTTGCAATTGACAAAAGCAACAGGTACAAATGTGCTTGATACAAATGATGTATGGGCTGTTGTAAGATTCCTCCCAAAATGATTTATTTATAAATTAAGAAGAATGAATAATGACAAATCAACAAAACACTTAAGAACATGGATTAAACTGGAGACAACATACTGAACAAAATAAGACAATTACAAAAGGACATATTTTTTGAGACTACAATTTAAAGAGTCAAGAATATTTTTTATAGTAACAGAAATTTTCTTTGATGGTTGCCCAGGGTAGAAATGGAAGGGCAGGTGCACTTCTATGAAATATTGACGATTTGTTTTCTAGCCACAGTCCTTGTTACTTCTGCCAAATGATTTTTTCCTGGGATTATAGGATAAGGGATGGTTGAAGAGGAAATGCTAAAAGACTTCAGCTGTGATTGTGACCAGGATTGGACCCCAATATTCCTGCATAGAGAAGCTCCTTGATCCAAAAGACAGCTTTGACACCTGAAGAGAAACAGTAACAGAACAGGAGTCTGTGCATAGGACAGATCAGAGGACTTCCCAGTTACAGAGCAAATAAAACTGAGTGACCTAGGACAGAAGGCTACTTTGAGAAATGGGGTGCCTCTAGATACTTAATTTAAGGAGCAGAGTTTGCTGATCCAGGAAGCTGGAGCTAAGTGTCTGGAAGCCGAGATCTTATAGTGGATTAGCCTGCCTTTGGGGTATTTATTGGCAGTCCTACAAGGACTTTGTAAATTGCCTGAGCAGCAGAGAGCTCAGTCCAAGAGACCAAGAACCAGACAGAGACCTGCTCTTAGTAGGCACTGCAGAAAAGATACTGTACTCACTAAAACATCATATCCTGAGATTTCTCACTTGACTTGTAACCTGCTAACTTCCTTCACATGTCACATAACTGTAAGCATTATCTGTAAGTTCTGTGTCGTCATTGCAAAGATTGTCAAATACAGTCAAAGAAATAGAGTGCTGTGGAAGTGGTGGCTTGTGTCATAGATAACTGGAAAGTGAGGGAAGAAGAAGAGTGTAGCATTCAGCCCTGGCAGCAGGAAGAGGTCAGATGTATCCCCCATGACATTTACAATGGCATTTACAATTTGCGTGAATTACTGACTAAATGGGAGCTCCATATTAACTTGGATAAAAGGAAAGGAGTAAACTAAATATCATTTTTAAAACCACATGAGGTCAGCTTAAAAAAACAAAAAAGCCACCAAAAAAACCCAAAACCAAACCCAAAACAGTACATAGGAGGAAAGTTACCAAATACCTAAATCCATACATCTCTAGGGTGAGCGCCAGCAACTGTGACAGGGGCCAAACCCAATCCAGGGATACCCATGGCAGCCAACTAATTAAGAAGAGCAAAGAAAGACACTGTGGGGGACAGCACTGGGGATACAGTGTGGGATAGTGCACAGGCTGGCCTACTCACACTGGTGAGGCACTGAGGGCATGCAGCAAACAGCTGATGAAGCCCCAGGGAATAACAAAAATAGACTTGGGACATAGAGTGTGGCATCCCATCAGACTCTACTGGAAAGCACTTATAAAAGCCAACAAACAGACATTGAACTATTTCTAGGCTTTTCCATTTTTGTCAGTGGCTCTCTTTTTGCTATTGTTATTTTGTTCTTGTTTTCTGCTGCTGTTGTTATTGTTTTCTTGGTTTTGACTTCCTTTGTTGTTTTATTTGGCTTGGCCTGTTTTTTGCACTTATTAATGTATCTGCATGTCTATATAGATAAAATAAGTGGGATGAATAATTTGGAGATGAAAAGAATAGGAGCAATTGTTCCAGGCGTACTGTAGAAAGGGAGGTGGGAGAAAGGGGACCATAAGAATATAACAATTGAACCGAAAGCAATGGAAGGAAGGCTGTAGGATGCCTGATTGGGTTCAATCAAGGGCAATGTAGCAGCGAGGAATAACTAAAGCCAAATGAAGAGTGAGCATGATGGTGGGACAGATGGAAGTAAAAAGGAAATAGAGAAAAGAACCAGGAGACAAAGGACATTTATAGAGGTCTAAACACAGACATGTACATATGTAAATATATACATATATATAATGAGAGGGATATATAACTATGTATTCATATCTATATGATAAGAATTAAGATTGCAGATGGACATTGGGCCTCAACTCAAGTACTGCCTTAACACAAGAACACTTTGTTCTAACAATCTGGCATTCTGTGATGTTCACCTTCCTGACACAACCACTGAAGACAAACTGGTTGCATAAGGAAATTTGGTGAGCTGATGGTACCTGACTATCCAAAGATATAGTATCTGGGTTGTTAAAGGCCTGATGATAAACAAGTGAACAGCTGGTTCAGAAGCAACAAAGCTGACATGGAAAAAGCACACATGTCTGCATGATCATGAGTTTTAGATGGGATGAGGTATCAGGCATCTAAGACCTAGAATAAAACCATACACAAGGTGAATGGGGGGCAGAGCATGGAGTGGACACCCAATGTCCATTTGTAGACAATTGAACACAGTGGGGTTCCAGGGAAGAGATGAGTCAGTTAGGGTGCAGTATAGCACTGATGAAACACAACTTTCCTCTAGCTCTTTGGTGCTTCATTCACCCCACTTTCATGACCTCAATTCTACCCTACAAATTAGATAAAGCAAGAGCATGTATACTGCTACAGAAAGGAGCCAGCAACACAAAGAATCCAGGAAAGATAAACCCCTTGGGGCCAACAAGGAAAGTAGAGATACCAGAAAGATTAGGGGAGAGTGGGGGGGAAAAGAGGGAATCAATCCATAAGGATCAACCTAAACCCCCCTCTTAAGAGGACAAATAATGGAAAAGTGCGAGAGGGGCGATGGTGGATGATGTAAGATATGGAAAAATTATCTATATCTTATCAAGCATTCGGGAGGGAGGGGAAAGAAATGGGGAACTGGTAAAACGGGCTCAAGTGGGAAGAGAATCCTTTGAAATGATGGTGGTGGCATATATGCAAATGTGTTTGACACATTGGAAGAATATATGGATTGTGATAAGCAATGTAAGAGCCCCCAATAAAAGTATTTTTTAAAAGCTTTTGAAAAACAAGAAGCAATCCAAAGCAGCTATTAGGGATGTGATGGGGTAGGGGGGCAGGGATAGGGTTAGCAGTTCATGCCAACCAGATATCTTCTAGGAAATGCCTGTGCACCTATTTCCACACCTACCCTTGAAAATCCTATGGCAGAGGTTCTCAAATGTGTCCGGTCTGGTCTTTCCCCAGGAAAGACACTTCTCTGAAGCAATTATTGGTAGCAGTATATTGTATAATCCATTTATTTATTTATTTTGGTGGAGAGATATTTATACAAACTATCTTAGGCAATATAATAGGCAAAATAGTTAAATACGGATCTGAACATGTCTCCTAAATGAAAGTGTTTTCCCACATGACCTCTGAAAAAGATGAGGGCATATGATTAAACAGTAATTCAGCAAAGTCATTGTTGTACATACAGAGGTGATATGGCTGAAGTATGCTGTGTTCCAAACAAATTGTCTCCTGTTTGAGTACAGTTGAAAGTGTCTGGATCTTAGCATATCAGTTGTGCTAGCTACTAGACATTTCAAGAAGCTTAGGTCAAAGGCAAGGTTATAAAATTTCTATTTTGGAGAAAAAATATTTTATTGCTTTAAGCATTGGTTGTGCTTAGCTTACAACAATTTTACTAGCATTGAGAATTCTTTTTTAAGTCTTCATAATACTGATAAAGAGAAGTAGTCTTTTGTTGTTCTACTTTACCTTCCTCTGATAGGTAATAAAGTTTGTGGATTTATAACATGGTTACTAGCTTAATAAATGTTTTCTACAAATGATATGTCCACATGCCTGTCCACCATTTTTTCTTAAGCTTTTAGTGTATTCCTCATTAGTTGGAAATCCTAATTTAAGCATTACTGTGGGCATCAACTCTAGAAAACACTTGTGACATATTTTCCTTGTTTGATATTTCACTTTTATTTTCCTTTATTAAGGTCTTCAATTACAGAAAATGAAAATGATAAATTCTATTGATACTTTTCTGCTTGTATTCCTATACTTAAACATTATCCCTTTTCTAATATAGGTTCTTAAAGCCCATGTTATAATTCTTTACTTTTATAGTTGTTGGTTTTTTTAAAATATATATATCTTTTTATGTTCCATGCTGTTGAGATCTAAATAATTTCCCCAATCTCTTTTCTGTAATAGGCATCTTTATTTGTGTCTGACTGGCATGATCTGTTACTAGAGACCTTCCTCACTGTTCCTGCCCTCAGTAAACCTTATGGACACCACAAACTGTTTGGATTCTCACAAAACCTGGCCCTTCTCTACCCACAGGTAAGCAGCTAAAACCAAAATCAAACTCACTGCCATATGGTCAATATTGACTCATAGTGACCCTCTGTGGGTTTCCAAGACTGTAACTATTGTCAAGAACAGAAAGTCAGTCTTTCTCACAAGGAGCTGTTGGTGGTTTTGAAATGCTTACCATGCTGATCACAGCCCAGCACACACACCTTAAACCGGCAGAGCTCCAAACAAAAATGTTTTCAAGTAGGATATGAGAGACTATGCCACACCTAATTTGGTGGCAGAAATTTTACAATGTAGTATATGAAGCTGTCAATAGCCACAAGAAGAAGGAAAATCTGACTTGAAAACATATAAATCGCACATGTTTGGAAGCAGAAATGAAGACAGAGATTCTGGGCACTGGAATCCACTGTTAAGAGGTTTGCAGAAACTGCTATTGTAGCAATTACAGCTACTGTTATTGCAACTTTTAAAATGCACTTGTAGTGTAAAAAAAGTTACTGGTTTGAGTTCACTTACTACACAGTTTTTGAATCCACAAACCAAATTCTTTTCTTTCACCCCCTTCTTCATTTATCTATTCTTCCCTCCTCCCCTCCTTTCCCCTTCTCTTCTTTCTCTCACCCTTCCCCAAACATTGTCCACCCCCAACTATTTTTATTCACAGTTGGCTTATAGTTTTAGAATTTCTATGCAGGAAGCTTACTTTCCATTTCAGTTAGTTTAACTCAAGCATAGCTATCATTTATCTCCCCATAGAAGTTTGAATGTTGTTATGATGTGCAACAGGGGAAGCTATAGATTTAGAGAGACTAAGAACAAAAGCCTGGTGATCTACTTTGGAAAATTAGCCAGTAAAACCCCTAGGGATTTTATTTATGACGTTGGTAAGAGTTAGAGGCAGGCTCAATGTCAGCTAACATCAGCAATATTCTGTTGTTTTTACTCTTCATCTGTGTGTGCTCACTGTTAATTGCAATATTCAATATTTTCACTGAGATTTTCCAGTTAACTTTCTTTTATTCTTCTTATATGTCAATTCCTCCCATTTTTTGTTATGCGATTCTCCCTCTGAAAAAACCTTAATCCCTTTTGGCTTCATATTGATTTTTGTTTGTAGCAGGTTAGTTAGAGTACTTCTGTTTATGATACAAAGGCAGGCTGTTTTATCTGGGTCACTACAAAATAGTGTCGCAAGAAGTAGGATGCTTTACAGAGTAATCTAACTGCTCAAAGTGTGTCTGGTGTCTTAGACTACTTTCTCATTCAGACAGCTGACCCTCCTGGCCACAGATCCCACTGCCAGCCCCATCAAATTCGCATCACATGTGCAAATCACCTGGGCATTTATTTTTTCGTTTATAAATATTTGATTATTTATTTCCCTCCTTTAATGGAGTGTTGAAACAACTGGAAACTCACTAAGTGTTTTAAAATAAATAAATGGATAAAGTTTGGTTCATATAGCAGAGAAAAAAGGAAAAAGTTTAGTTAACTCCGAAGAAATATCTAATTTGGATTAGATATCATGGAGAAGTCATGTAACATCAAAGATCTACTTTTCTTTTTTGAATAAAAAAATGTAATGACGTCCTTGGGGGTCCTTGACCAGGTATGCTGAATGAAGTTAAAGGTCCGAAAGTTCCCTTTTACTGGCTAACACAATAAATAAGTTATCTTGCAACATTTTATGATCTTGTCATTATGACCTAATAGAATTGGGGAATAGGGTGAAAGTTTCAAAAGAAAGGGCAACCTATAGATGCCACAGTTCAAAACCAAAATGTTTGAGTAGACAGGTTGTAGTTATGTTTCATGTTCATAAAAATAAAGTCAATACATTTTACTTTGTGATCTACATCATTCCAAAAATATTCTTTAGCCAACTGCAATGAGTCTGCTTCTAAAATGTTTTATTGTTCTAGACATATCTTCCCACAGGAATCCAATAATGAATGTATGATAACAGACATACAGTTAAACAGTATACTATAGATGATTTGGCAGAAATGCTCATTGATTTTACATAGCACGATTTAGTAGATTATTTCCTATACATATACTAGTTAATAAAACATAAAATCCCTTGTTATTTTAGGCATCCAAAGGAAAATTGAAGGGATATATGTGTGTGTATTTAAAAAAATGCATGTTATGCTTCCTGACTTTCACATCATTTGAGAGCAGTGTCATTGGAGATGAATCACGATCAAGTACAAAGTTGGTCTTGGCATGCATCATCTATCACCCCTTTGGGTTACTTGTATGATCTTTTCCCAGATAAAACACAATGAAAATACTGTAACCTCTTTTGCCTGAAACCTCAAATCCTACCAGATAAAAATAAAATGTTACAAAAGAATGACAAGAAAAGTTGAGAAGATTATAGAAAGATGAGATAGAGTTGACCTTCTAGCATCCTCCCCAAATTGATGGAAAGATGGTCCATTAATGTTCCACCAGAACATGTTAATTTCAACCTCCCTACCCGAAAGGAAGAGAAACGCAAAACATCAACAAAATGTTTCCAATATGATAATGACAGGTCACAAAAGTAGCTCAGACAAGGACTTGCTTGTAACAAGTCAAATTTAGAAAAGACTAAACCTTTTCTTTTCTTTCATCACTCTTGAAGACAACGATCCCTTCTCTCTGAAGGCACAGACTAAAGTTCTGATTCTCTCTGTGCTTACCACAAAAAACACTCTGTCTGAAAATTTCTCATTACAAAAATCAGTGAAAAAGCTCAAATCAGGCAAATTAATTTTTCTTCAATAGATTTTATACACTGGGAAACAAACAAAAAAGGAAAACAAAAAGGGGAGAATTTTTAAAGACACAAGGAAAAAAGAGAAAACAGAGAGGGGTAAGAGAAAAGGGGGAAAGAAAGGAAGGAAGGAAGGAAAGAAAGAAGGAGGTGGGGGAAGCTGCCTTTTATAAACTTCTTTGAGTATTTATACCACTTTGTTTTTTATTCACACAAGGGAAATAACAAGAGGTCCTCTGATGAATGTTGCAGATCGCCATGGTTACGGTTCAGAGATGCAGCAAAAAAGCAATTATGGTGGAACAGAAGAAAGAAATGCACTTCTTTGTCAGAATTTCATAACAGCTGTAATAACACTAGAGCACCCAAATGAATGTAAAATAACTGAAATATTATGGCATGTTAAATGCCAGCACATTAAAAAATTGTATTTCAATGTCACATTATTTAAAACGACAGGAAGCATTAATTCCAGCTGCACCAAGGAGCTTTTTAAGAGATGGGGGGGTGGGGGGGTTTAAACCAGCATCAATACAGGAAGGAGACTTCAGCAGGATGCATGAAATACAATACTGTTTGGGGGGGAAGAAGAATGTATGAGAACAAATTTAGGCTCATATTTAGAATTAGTTCCATTAAACACTCCAGAGACGATCTTTCCATCCTTGTCTGAGTTTCTACTGCAATGAGAAGCATCCCACTCCTTCCCTTATGCTATGTACCAAATGGTATTCCCCTTTCAGACAGTGCAATCGGGTGAGGCAGTGGTGGCCATACTATTATTTGTACTTCACTTTCAAGGAGCTGGATTCAAAGTCAAGAACTTTGTCATTAGTTTCCACTGAGGAGTATTCTTTCAGCTGGAATAGCTCAAAACTCCTTGTTTGAAAATGTTGATAACAGAAGATATAGGATTAGCAATCATCGAACCTTCTTTCTAATTAGTATTCTGAAAGTGTTATTTCCTTCACGAAGATGGACCTCCTATAGTTTGAACTGTGTCTCCTAAAAGAATATGTTGAAGTCCTAAATTGTGTGTCTCTGAGTGTGACCTTGGTCGAGGAACTGAAGTCTTTCTTTGAAGATTCTATCAGTGAAGTTATATAAGAGTAGATCCAGACCAAATAGCTTCTGAGTGGCATCTAAAAAAGAGGACAAACCCAGAAAAAACTTCTCTGTCTGCCTCTATTTCTCTCTCTCTCTCTCTCTCTCTCTCTCTCTCTCTCTCTCTCTCTCTGTCCTTCTCTCTCCTTCTCTTTGTTTTTGTCACACACATACACAACCACACCGCACAGGAGAAAGTATGTGAAGACTTGAGAAGTGACTAGGGCTACAATGAAGCTGAAAAAGACACAAGAGCATCTTTTCCAAGAATTCACACAGAGAAATGTTACCCTCTCAAGACCCTGAAATTGGACTGCTAGCTTCCAGAATGGTGAGACTAAAGTCACTCATTTTGTGATGACCTCCTAAGAAATTAAGAGTCTGCTTCAAACCATGCAGACTATTCTATTCCTCTGACAGTCTTCTCTCTCCTATAACAAGACACTGTCCTCCACCCCCAACCCCTTTGTACACTGTTAAATGCACTGGATTTAAAATGCGCTGTGAGCAAGGCCTTAAGTGGCCAGGACACTGACCCTCCTCTCTGAGCAGTGATTTGGAGTCTGGGTGGCAGTGCAGGGAAGGCATACGACATCTAGCCTCAAGGCTGGCAATTAAACCACCCCATACGGGAAAAATGAGACGATATCACCCTTAACAGAGTTACAGTCTCAGAAATCCCATCTAGGTGCCAAGCAGCCACAATTGATTGGATATCAGGGTACTTGCCTTGCCTTATGAGTAATTAAGCTAAAAGTCAAGGAACTTCCCATAGAACAGTTATGAAATAAGCTTTACCAAGAAAATGGTATAATTCAGAAAGTGCTTTCATATGCATTATAAGGATACTTATAGGAAGTTTCTCTCTACATTAGGAAGTCATTAGAATTTTTCTCTTAGTAAATGATGTAACTGAAGCCCAGAGAACATGGCGTGAGACATGGATCTCTCTTGTATGAAAGTCCTATGGCTGTTCTGTGATATACATGAACAGAAGATTTTCTCTACCTCAGAGGGACGACATCATTGCTATTTGCTACTGTTGGTTTGATTCCTACTCACAGCTATCCTATGTTCAATAGAATAAAATACATCCAGGTTCCCTGCTCCCCCAACAATGGTTATGTTTGAACCCATTGATGTGGGCTCTGTGCTAGTCCATCTTGTTAAGGTTCTTCCTTGTTTCCCTTGTCCCTCTACTTTCCCAAGCATAATGTCCTTCTGCAACGATTGGAAACAAATCTATGCAAAGTCATGAGACAAGCTCTTACCTCCTTGCTTCTAAAGAAAATTCTGACTATTCGTCCAAGACAGATGTGTTTGTTCTTTTAGTCATCCATGGTACTTTCAATATTCGTCACCAGCATCATAATTCAAATGCATTGACTAAACTTAATTCAATGTTCACTTTTGCACATTAAGCTCTTATTCTGCTTACTATTGTTTTATAATAAACTACCCCTAAACTGACTTAAAAACCCACTGTGGATCAGTCATTTAGAAATGGTACTTCATACCATGTGAGATGGAAAAACTGACCAGTTCCCACATTAGAGACCCACATGCATTATTTTTATTACCCCACCTACTCCATAGTTACAGAAACTATGGCTAGAAGAACTCTGTTCACTATACTGCAAAATCTGAGAAGGAGGTCACATGATTTGTGAAAAGCCATGGAGACTCCAGATCATTCATCCAATTTTCTGATTTTTTTCATAAGACTACTTTTTCCTATATGCCTGAAGTGAAGTTTGAAAAATAAAGTTTTTTTTCCCAAGTTGTTGTTACGTTATTATTGGGGTTTGGGAAGGTTAATATCCTAAGGGAGGGGAAATCGTGTAAATATTGTAATTGAAATGAAAAGAATACACAAGTCATAAATGAGCACTATAATGTTTTTTCAAGAAAGTTGACTATCAGCATCCATCTCCTCTTCCTTGGCACTAGCCACTCTCCACCAGCAGGTAGATATCATATGCTTTTTGTTTTGCTTTGAATTATGTCTCAAGTTTGTGAGGTTGATCTAGCTTAATCACTTTATCCTCACGTTCATAAACTCCTGGTGACTGATATTTATTGTAATCCACTGCTGAGAAATGAGGTGATTTCTACATATGTGCTTCATTTGGATTTCAAGGAAATGTTGTGTGTTTACTTCTAAAAGTCAGGGATTCATAGAGCACTGCATTGCAAGAGCAAAATGGGATGTCAGCCCTTTCTGAGATCCTGTTCTGAAATGGCACTAATTGCCTCTATGACCTAAAGCAAATAACTTCACTCTTACATCCCTTTATAAAATATGAACTTCATTCCATCACCAAAACCCTCAACTTTTAAGCCCTTCACACTACTTCCTTCATTTAAAAGGAGGTCATCTAAGCCTCGTGTAATCCCTACTCTCCTCATCCAAGGGACTAGAGTTCTGGAGACAGAAATCATGCAGTCAAGTCAGCATACTGGCAAAGTGCAATTTTTAAAAGCTGGTTGTTTGCCTCCTTGTTGTCAGTCAAATGGACAAAGAGCAATCCACGCTGGGTGAGAAATGAACATGTTGGTATGCTGGGTAAATGTGGCATTGTCAGTACAATGTCTGAAAGAGACATTCTTTGGAGTGGCTTTTCCCTCGCCTTTGGAAGAATAGACCGAGTAAAGAAGGCAATTTTAGCAACTGCCACTGTGGTGGCTTCTGGAGTCAGGGGTCCTATTGTCAAGGTTTCCTTTGTGCTCCAGGCAATCGGTTTTAAAAAGCAAAGAGGAAAAAGACTACTTTAAAACAAAGGCATTATTTCAAAGTTCTAGTGTCTCTTCCCTATGTTTTTTGCTGCATGCTCATGTCAGATAAGTAGACTCGCAAAACCCTCTAATTAGAATTGAGGATTATGCTGGGCCCAAATTCACTGGCCAGCAGGACTCTGTGGACATGAGAAGCATAGCGTCAACTTATCACAATACTGGATGGGCATTTGGGTTTCACTGGGAAATGAACTCTAGACAGCATCGACTTCTGTGTTCTCTTACTTTCAGACTCTATAAGTATTTTTTTTCCTTCCTTTGAATTATAGCTATGAGGTCAATGGTTCAAACTTAACCAGCCACTCTATGGGAAGAAGATGAGGCTGTCTACTTCTTTAACGATTTGAAGTCTTGGAAATTCAAAGGTGCAGTTCCACTCTGCCCTACAAAGTCATTATGAGTCAGAATCAACATGATAACAGTGCGTTTGTTTTGATGTTGATCTATGAATGGGTGCCTGCATCCCTTTACAGGAGTAGAAAGCCCCCTCATTCTTTTGAGGAGTAGCTGGTAGTTTCAAACTGCTTACCTTACTAAGGTTGAGGAATAAAAACAGACCTCTGGGAGTGCAGTGGGTTAGACACTGGGGCTAAGAACTGAAACGTCAGTGATTCATACACACCAGCCACTCTGTGGGAGAAAGATGTGGCAGTCACTTCAATCAATGAAAGCCTATGAAAACGTTCTAATCTGTCCTGTAAGGTGGCTATGGTGGTTTGGTTTTGGTTTTATGGGGATAAAAGAAAGTTTATTAGTTAACTGTCTAAACAACCATTTGGTCTTATGGTGAAGTGAGTAAAGTTGTGCAAAATCAATGCACAAATAATGTTTGCTTTTTAAACTTTCATAAAAGATCAAAGATATATGGTTGATATATCAACTTAGATCTACCACAAGGCTGGTTCTATGTTACAAATGCATTTTGATAGTTTTGCCCTTGTATTGAACAATGAAAGTTTCTAAAATCTCAACATAATATTATTTTTTATTATTATTAATAATATAATCATTTGGGAATAGCTTTATATATAACATAACATAGCATAACATAACATAATAAGGAAGTTAATGGGAAATGAAGGAAGTAACAGGAAACAAGAAATGAAATGAACTATGATCCACAACAGAAATTGTGGTCTGTACCTCACTGAGTTTTACCCTGTGTTGCTAACCACAGAGCAGCAGTTCTAACCCAGCAGCCACTCTGTAGGGAAAAAGAGGAGTCTGTCTGTCTGCTTCTATAAAGATGTAGTCTTTTAAAGTCTCAGAAACCCAAAGACACATTTATACTCTTCCATATCGCATTACTATGGATCTGAATCAGCTCTCTAACAATGACTCTGCATGAGGGGAACTCACATGATCAAAGGTTAAACTTTCAGCTACTAACTAAAAGGTCAAAGGTCTGACCCACCCTCTCCCTCCAAGAGAGACAGATATTACCATCCCCCATAACGCTTACAACTTAGGAAATACAATGGGAGCAGTTATACCCCACCCTAGAGGGTCTTTGTGAATCATAATCAAATCAAAAGCTACAGGTTCATCTCAGGGTTGGAAAAACAGAAGAAACCTCAGTCAAAATATTGGATAGTTGGACTGATTTTCTAATTCTGTGGGGAGAAAGGAATAGAGAGATCAGTAAAGGTTGGCCAATTCCAAGTCAGAAACTCTTCAATTCTCTCTTCTACACTGTCTTAGGTAGGTGACCATGAATGGAAGAGAAAGGGATTTAATGAAGAAACTTCTGTGAGAACCTTGAGTTTCTTGAATCCGTCAACACAACCCTACCACCTCCACCCCCAGGAAGCTGCACTTCTCTTCATCCTCCCCTTCCTTGCTTTCACCATGCTTTCATTGGTTTCCCCTTTCCTTCCTTTTCTTAAAAAGCATATTTTAATGTAGATTTATTTTTCTTTGGATGCTCAGTATTAGTGGCCCATCCACCCGCAAAGGGCATGTTATTTTTGTGCCATACATTCATTCTCTCTCTCTTTACATATACTTTCTACTAGGTCAACACACTCATTCTTCCCCACACGCAGTTTGTCAGTTTGGTGCACTTGTTCATCTTCCTTGCCACTTTCACCTGGCCAAAACCTATTCACTCTCCACATCCTAGAGAGGCATCCAGGAGCTTGAAGGGCACAAAAAGAATGTGCTTGGGTGCTAGCCAAAAGGATGAGGGTTGTGAACCCATTCCCTCTAGGAGACATATCTAGCAACTTGCTCCAGTAAAGACAACAGTCTAAAATAACTGATTGGAGAGTCCTACTAGGTGGCACATATGTGGTGATCATAAGTTGGGGACCCATTTGACAGTACCCCAAAACAATAACAACAGAGGGACAACCTCAGTGCTTGGCCCTCCCCTTGCCAGATTAAGTACATGGACAAAGAGCATATGTTTGCTTTATCACACTGCCTCATTGGCCAGTGCCCTTTGTTTTTAGACATGCTAACATGAGCTTAAGGTCTGTAAGGGAAGAAGGAGTTCTGGATGTATCCCAGGAGCAGAGTTCATGCTTACATCAGACCCTGACATAGAAGACAACTCGGTTATAATTAGCAGGTGGGGGAATTCCACAGAAATCAATATGACTGCTCAGTTTTCAATATAACAATTGCATCTCAGGGAACAAAACTTGTTCCCTGCTGCATAAACACAATATGTAAAAAGCACTATATTAAACTATGCAAACTTTCCCCCTCACATGATAAAGAAATTTCTAATTTTTCTATACCTCTAGCACACAGCATAGCCATATGGTTGCTCTGGTAGTCTGGACATCTGTGTCTGATGAAGGTGCTAAAGGCCCAGGGATTTAAGCCACTGTAAGCTTCCTCTTCCATAGAAAAGCACAAATTCCAGGGTACTATACAAAAACATTACTGACATACTATGCTAAATGAGCTAACAAAGTCTTTCCAAAAGAAGAGAGCAATTTGGCCAAAGGAAAACTGGATCTGCCTCCTTGACATTCTAATTACTCCCCTGACTGAAGCCACACATAGGAAATGAGCAGAGCGATCCCCCACTATCAAGCAAAATGGTTGATTTTAACCATATTGGCTTGGTAGGCACCCACCAAAAGGGGAATCTTTTAATGTCAATATCAAACTCTTTTTACTTTTTGAAAAAATGTTCTTCTGGTTCTTGTACTTACACTGTTTTTGCTAACTTTGCCTGAAAAGGAAAAGAGGATTTGGATGATGACAATTGGTCAACTTAATCTGCATTTCTGAATAACATGCCATTGCTGAAAAATATTTCCAAACCTTATGTTAATACTTTGCTAATTACATTGCTAATATCATGACGTTTACAACACATGAGAGAATATCCACATCTCAACATTTTTAATTGTCCCAGAACTTTAAAAATAACATTCATAAGTATCATTATTTAACATATTTAATTTTAAGACCTTATTTGATGTCTCGCAAAACAAATGTTCAATTCTATTCCTGAAACCATGCAGTGTCCCCTTTAAGAACTTATTATTAAACAGCAATTTCTAAAGCTTATGTTGGATGAGTAACTTTGAAAGGCAAATGGAGGAGAATGAAACACAAATTAATTGGTTTTTTAGAAATAAAGGGTAAAGCTGCTAAAGTTAACTTGATTATTTTTACTTCTCAGAGAATTATATGAATGTATAACCAATGCAAATTAATTTTCAGATTTTTAACTGCATATACTCTAAATCCCACATTGCCTTATCAATATCTCAGTAACCTGGTTAGCCAGGACATGTGTAATTAGACTAGTATAATACATTTTTTCAAATACCATTAGGATCCTCCAAAGTGAATGTGTTTCAGCAGGGCTTCCTGACTAAGAACAGACTATGAAGAAGAAATAACCTGTGCCACTTCAGAGGAAGTGGCCACAGAAAACCTTCTGAATAGCAGAAAAACATTACAGGATACTGAGAAATTCATTAGCAGCATCTCATCTTTGTCACATATAGTGCCCCAAATGGTGTGCCTTAGGTTGAAAGACATTCAAAGTGTGACTGAGGAAAAGTTGCTTTCACAAATAAAGTTGACCCCAGCGACATGGATGGGGTAAAGCAAGTACCAAGTTCATTTGCTGATGAAACACAACTTAGAAGAAAAAATATCTATCAATAATTGGAATATTGAACATACAAATTATGAATCTAAGAAAATTGGAAGTCATAAATACAGAAAACTAATTAAATAAGTGAAGATTGATATCCTAAGTATTAGTGAGCTGAAATGAACTGGTATTGATCATTTTGAGTAAGAAAAACTTATTTACTATACAGGGGATGACAAAATTCAAGAGGAATGGCTTCACATTCACCATTAAAAGGAACATACAAAGATATGTCTTGAATTATAATGCTCTCTGTGATAGGATAATATCTATGCACATACAATGAAATCCAGTTAACACAGCATTATTTGAATTTATGCATCGACCAGTAAACTGTTGGAGTTTAAAGAATATTACCAACATCCTTGGTCTGAAATAGATTAAACATGAAACCCAGATGCATTGATATTTATTGTGATTAAAATGAAAAAACTTGAAACAGAGGAAAAACAAGTAGTTGGAAAGTATGGCCTTGGCAACAAATATAAAGCTGGAGATCACATGTCAGAATGACATTGCAAAAATGCCTTCCTCATTACAAATGCCTTCTCTTTTTTTTAACCAAATAAATGATGGCTCTACAGGTGTATTTTCTAAATGGAATATACAGAAATCAGATTGATGACATCTGTGGGAAGAGATGATGGAGAGGCCCAATAATCAGCAGGCAAAATGAGTCTCGGGACAGACTGAAAGAGGATCATATATTTCTCAGACCTAAGTTTGAATTTATATTGAAGAAAGATAAAATAAGTCCACCAGAGTCAAAAAAAGTCCTGGAACAAATCACACCTTAATTTTGATAACATCTCAAGAGTAGATTTGACTTTTGGGTCTCTACTAAGAGGACAAGAGATGAACTGTGGAGGGAAGGACATGTATAATGTCATAATGAAGAAAGAAAAGCTAATTGAGAAGTCAGTATAGAAAGCAAAGATCAAAATGGGTGTCAGAAGAGACTATGAAACTTGCTCTTTATCTTAGATTAGGTAAGGTAAATGGAAGAAAGGGCAGCTTGAGAAGACAAAGTAAAGTGTTATAATGAATATGCAAAGACCTAGAGTTGGAAAATCAAAAAGGAAGAACATACTCTTAATTTGAGAGAAAAGAAGAAAAATTCAAGCTTCAAGTCACTAACTATGGAAGATTCTATGGAGAAAAGTATTAAGCAATGCAGAAAGCATCAACAGATACCCAGAGTCACTGTACAAAAAGAACTAGTTGACCTCAAACCATTTCAAGAGGAAGCATATGATCAAGAACCCATGGTACTGATGGAAAAAGTCCAAGTTCACTGAAAGCATTAGATAAAAACAAAGCTCCTGGAATTGAAAGAATAACCATTAATATATTTAAATACACTGATGAGACACTGAAAGAAGTCATTCAACTGTACCTTGAAATTTGGAAGAGAGCAACTTGTCCAGCCAACTGAAGACATCTGTATTTATACTCATGCTCTAGAAAGGTGACACAACAGAAGATGGAAGTTATCAAAAATATCATTGCTATTACAAACAAGGAAAATAGTGATTAATATCATCAACCACAATTGCAGCACTACATCAACAATAAACTACCAGATACTCAAGGTAGATACAGAAGAGCCCCTGGAACCAGGGATATCATTTCTGATATTACATGAATCTTGTCTAGAAGCAAAGAATTCATGAAAAATATTTACTACTTTTATCAACTATGAACAAACACTTGACTATGTGGATCATAACAGACTATGAACAGCACTGGGAAGAATGGGAATTTCAGAACACTATGTTGTTCTCATGTGGCATTAGAACATGTATTAAGAAGTAATCATTCAAACAGACCAAGGGAATATTGAATAATTTAAAATTGGAAAAAGGAGTGCTTATCAAGATTGTGTCCTCTCAGCATACTTATTTGATCCTGATAAAATTGTTGACAATGATCTAATTATCAAATAATCCAAGAAGCTTGACTACATGTAAAAGAATGTGATATCAGGATTTGAGAAAGGCTTATTAATTATCTGTCATATCCGTTGATGCAATCTTTTTTGCTGGAACCCAGGAGAACTGAAGCAAATACTGCTGAAAATCAAGGAAAACATCCATCTCTTCAGGATGGATTACAACTCAATGTAAAGAAGATCAAATCTTGACAACTGAACCAATAGGTAATATCATAACAAATGGAGAAGAGATACAATGAAGTTGTCAAGGATTTCATCTTGCTTAGATCTACAATCAGTACTTATGGAAACAACATCCAAGAAATCAATGATGTTTTGCATTGGGAAAATCTGATGCATAAAACCTCTTTAAAGGGTTGAATAGGAAGGATGTTAGTTTAAGCACTAAAGTGGGCCTGACCCAAGCAAAGGTGTGTCACTGCCTCATATGCAGGTGAAAGTTGCACAATGAATAATAAAATTTACAGAACAATTAGTCCTAGGGTTAAGGTTAATAAAAATAAAATTATTAAAAATTTTTAAATTTAGGGTCTGAGCCCCAGTGGCATAGTGGTTGTGTGCAGGACTGTGGCCCCCTGGGTTGGCGGTTCAAATCCAGCAGCAGCTCTCCAGGAGGAAGACTGGGCTTCCTACTCTCACCAGAGGGCAGTAATACCCCCCCCAAATTTTAAGTTTAAAAAAAGAATTAATCCATTTGAATTATGTTGCTGGTGAAGAGTTTTGAAGATACCATGAAATGCTAAAAGAACATACACATCTATCTTAGAGGACATCCAGCCAAAATGCTCCTGAGCATTGAGGAGGTCATGACTTCACCTGATGTACTTGGGCATGGTATCAGGCACATTCAGTCCCTGGAAAAGGACATCGTGTCTGGTAAAATAGAAAGGCAGTGAAAAAGAGGAAGATCTTCAAGACGGGTTGACACAAAAGTGGGTTCACACAAAGCAACAATTGTGAGGCTCGCACAACACTGGGAAGTATTTTGTTTTATTATACCCAAGGTCATATGAGTCAGAACTGATTTGACAGCACCTCACAACTAGACTGAACTGAAACTGAGAGAGTTTGCCACCACCCACTGATTATTGAGACATGATGAAACACACTTGATTTGAAATAAACCTATGCTGGTATTAATTGGAATCCTACTAAAATATTCTTTACTTCTCCTGTGTGTGTGTGTGTATGTGTGTGTGTGTGTGTGTGTGTGTGGTATATATATATACCAATTAGAACTCACCAGTCACTTTGTGGATAACGTATGTGTCAGCCTTCTTCTCTAAATATTTCCAGCCATGGAGACCTATGAGTGTTCCCTTCTTATCTGTCTTATAGTGTCTTGGAAATCAGTTTCAACTCAACTCAGTAGGGTTTTTTTGTGTGTGATATCTACAGAGATATATCAACCAACTCAGTGTTAGAAGGCAGGCTAAAACTGCCCTCCGAATTTCTAAAACTGCAACTGTTTTAGGGAGTGGAAAGCTCGTCTTTCTCCCCTAGAAAAATATAGACAGGCATCTGTGTGTGTGTGTGTGTGTGTGTGTATAGTCTATCTATCTACTTACCTATCTATCTAATCTCTGTTGAACCCTGCTAATAAAATGTTTAGCTTCTTGACTGCTAACCTAATGGTTTATGGTTATAAACCCTAAGCCTTTCCTTAGGAGGAAAGATTTAGAGATCTGCTAATCTGTAGTATTGAGTGACTAAGAATCAGAATCTAGTTAATGGAACATACCAAGAACATTTATGTGTATTTTACCTATATTCTTTTACACATACATGAATATATATATGCATGTGCGTGCACACACACACATACACACACATACATCTGAAAAAAAGACTTGATACTGACTGCTGATGGAAAGATCTCTGATTTCAAGCCACCCAGGGCCTTTTGGGGAGAAGGAACATATGAGCTGCTTCAGTAAACAGCCTAATAAGTCCTATATTCCCTCTCAGACGAGGTTTCTCCAAGTTGAAAAGCACGATGATGGCACTGAATAACTATATTATTTAATGTTTTAGGGGATTTTTGTTTTGTTTGTTTGTTTGGTATATGTATCCTATAAATTTTCTGCCTCAAAAAAAACTAGCTTAAAAGAATTCAGAGAGAGAGAGACCTAATACATATTTGGCAGTAGTTTCTAAAGTATATGAACTAGGTAATGTACAGAACATCCATAATTGGTATGAAATATAAAAACAATACCCTATTTGTCAAGTTTGAAGGGAACTATGACTGCCTTCATGTTATCGTGTTCACTGGGTTTCAGTCTAAAGCTCTTATTGATAAAAAAAAATCAAGAAAGACTACGTACACTTTCTCTGTGACTAATACTAAAGTATGACAATAACAAGCTACTTCTGCAACTGCACCCGGGACTATCTCTAAGGGTTCTCTCTGCAGACAAGCTACAAGTGCTGGTAATTTAATAGCCCTTAGGAGAAGCTCTGTGGTCTCTGGGTACTGGAAATAGTTCATCCTCAGCTACGAGCCTAAAGTCCGGTGAGTCACACACACCAGAAATGCCATGGAAGAAAGGTCTGGGGACGCGCATCTTTAAAGATGACAGACAAGAAAACCCCATGGAACAGTTCTACACTGTAATGGAACTGCATTAAAGAAGACTAATAAACTTGACAGTAAAGATTTGGCTTTGTATTTGGGAGCAGCTCCAAGTCAATGAGAAATGTGAATATAAATTCCCTACTTTCGTCCTTTATGCCTAGACTTCCCTCAGAGGATGAGGCGCCAGGTGCTTACATTAGGAACCTGCTACCTCTCACTGGCTTCCTTGCTTTCCCGTGTGGCGTTTCCATTCTGACTCACGGTCATTCTGCAAAGAATTAAAGAGTCAATGTGTATTACATAAACTATATACCCCAAATTGGTGTCCACCCAAGAAGTGTTTGTTGTTTTCCATATACTTGTAATTTATTTATTTTCATTACTATATATTTTCCTAGCAGTTTCAATGGCATATATTCCATATAACACACAATTCAATAGCTCATTCATATCAAGAAGATTATACAATCATCTACACAATCAATTTTAGAACATTTTCTTCATTCTTGTACTCATGATTGTTAGCTACCCATTTCCCCCAATCTCCCCTGACATACTCCCAAGGAACCATTAATCTAGGTACTATCCAGGCACTGTTTCAATAGATTTACCTGTCCTGGATTTCATGTATAAAGAAACATTTAAAAGTAAACAAACATACATACAAAAAACTAACAAGAATAACTAAATAAAACATAAAAACTTAAAGCCAAAGAAAGTAGAAAATATTAAAAAACTAAAGCAAGTTTAGATGGGTCCTAAGGGGATCCAATGGTAAGATGCTAAATTTTAAATGAACTTCATCTGCAACATCAACTTTCCAATTTGTGCATTTTAGGAAGACTATTTACATCCTTGGTCCATAATCAGAGGAGCTTCACTGGGGACTTAATCCATGTGTATGTCCCCTTCATTTAAATACAAAAAAAACTGTAATAGTGCTAAAGTGTGTCAAAAGTGATATCAAATGATGCTACGTTTTGACCTAACTACATCTCCCATAATTCACTTTATAATGTTTTCTGTCTGATAACAGGGTTCCTCACAATCTTAGATTAGAATCAGAAGAGATTCACCTGAGCCGTAATCCATGTGTGGATCCTGAAAATAGATTCTGTGCTTCCACTCTCCTCCATAACTTTCTGCAAACCAGGTGTTCAGAATTTTATCTCTGAGGTTATTCCTTTGGATTTGGATTATATTATTTACAATTCACAGAGGCTGCTGTGCTTCTTACAAGTGAATTTAGTTAATGTTCCATCCAGATGTCTGCTTGTTCCAAAACAGGCTTTTAAAACTCCATTGCTATTTTTTCTGATAACCAGTTACCATCTAGTTTCTTGCCCATTCTTTGCTGTGGCGCTTCTGTCTTCAGTGATCCCTTCATGTGGTCAAGCATTAAGTACAGCCATATCATGAGAACTATTGCGATTAGATTAGGGCAAGAATTGTACTCACGTCCCAAACCCACTCATACATTTATGGCTTAGATATGTCTCTGGTTCACGTTAGAGGTATTGTTGTCATTTTCTGTTAGAGAGCATTACCAATCATTCCCCTGGAGCATCACTTCCACTGCCTCTTAGAGGTCTATAGGGCAGGTAAGAACAGTGCCTGTGAGACTCTGAGTCTGCAGATCTTCACAGGAATAGAAAGCCTCATACTTCCCCTGCAGAGCTGGTTGATGGTTTCAAACTGCTGACTTTTCAGCTAACAGCTCAATGTGTACCCTCTTTACATTGATTCTGTTATTAAGTTTAGCCAATGGCATAGAATCTAAAACACTGCTGAGAAAAGAAATTGTCCAAGCATGGCCAGCTATGAATTGCAATATATGAATTGTTGACTTCTACAAACTAAACATTTACGTGACTGGACCTTATACAAAAGGGAGTGGTGCTAGGGAAAGAAGTGGTTTTTGCTGGTTTAAAATAATATGAGAAACTATGAGCAATTATTACTCTAAAAATTACAAAAATTTCACAGAAAATATAACTCATTGCCATTGAGTCAATCCTGATTCCTGGTGACATATAGGACAGAGTATAACTGCTCCTATGGGTTTCCAAGACTTTCACTTTTCACTTTCCAGAAAGAAAACCTTATCTTTCTCTAACGAATCAGTTGAAGGTTTCAAACTGCTAACCTCATGGTTAGCAGCCCAATGTGCAACCTCTGGACCACCAGGACTCATGTGTGTGTATATAACAATGGTTAAATCTAAATCCCACACTGGAAACTGATTAGCCCGGCGAAACCTATAGTAAATCACTGTTTACAGGACACTGTTGGGTGTTTGGGGAGAAAGAGTAGGCTTTCTAATTTTCTAGAGATTTATAGCCTCAAAAAAAAAAAAAAAAAAAACAAGGGACGGTTCTGTGCTGTTCCATAGGATGTCTGATTCATAATAGACTTGATGGCAATGAGAGTTATTGAGATAGGGAATTTCAAAACTTCAAGGAAAAAATGGTACCAGTTGGAAGCTATTCAGTAGCATGCAAACTACTGTCCAAAGTAATTCATTTCTTTCTAATTAAATTGAGTGAAATTCCTTTAGAATCCAAAATTTAGATGATATTATGTCTTTGAACATCAATCTCTATAAGATGGGTCTATATTATAACCTGATCATAGCACTAAAAGCACTAAGGTTCTCTGTTTTATTCTGAGAATCACATGCACATCCCATTTTCTCCTTCATTTTATAGCTAAAGATCCCATAGAGATCAGATGCTTGAACTGTCTCATTTTACCAGTGAGGCAAGTGGAACTCTGAAAAAGTGCATAACTTAGAATTCAGTGACAACTAGTTAGTAGTAGGGAAGGTACTAAAAACTCTTAACAGACTTTTAACAAACCAGCAACTGTTAATTACATGAATATGTATAAAAGCGGGAAGAAATTTATAATTGAACTGTAGTGTTTTATTAGGTGCTATGATACTTCCAACTTTTATCAGAGTGAAACACTTCCCTGTCCAGTCCCATCCTCCGTTGTTACATTTGAGCCCAATATTGTGGTTACTGTGTCCACCCGTCTCCTCTTCTTTCCTGACCCTCTCCCTTGCAAAGCATGATGTCCCTATCCAGGGGCCAGTCTCTCATGATAATACATCCAAAGTATGTGAGATGAAATCTCACTGTCCCGAGCTTCTGAGGATCACGTTAGCATGCTTCTCCCAAAATATCTGCTTGGTCTTCTGGTTCACAGCACTTTTGATATCCTTTGCCACCATCATAATCCAATTTTATCAATTATTCAGTGGTCTCCTTATTCATTGCACAAACTTCATATGTATAAAATAAAGCCATTTGAGCACTACAGTGTATAATAAGGGTTTGATTTCGATATATCTCTCTTCAAAGCCATAGATTGGGGCTTTGGGGTGTCTAATCCTATATTACCAGAGATGTTTTCAAGAAATCCTTCATGGTCCCTTACACATAATTTATCAAATGTCCAGTGAATGATTATTATGTCATCTACCTTCACCCCCAAGTCTGATATCCTTCTTCCCCTCACACTCTATTGGTGGCTTTTGGATATATGGCAGAAAGGAAGCCATCAAAGAAAGCTTCCTTGATGTTGTGCCAATAAACTAACTGACTGTCTGCCTGCCCTATCTGCTCCTCTCCTCTCTAGTTGATGGAAAAGTAGACTCTGTAACTACAACCTGGGTTTCATCAACTCTCCCCATTTCAGAAAGCTTCAGCTGATGGCAACTTTCATGGTATTTATAATCCAAAACTAACTCACTGCCATGGAATCACTAATGATTCATAGTGACCCTACAGGACACGGTAAAACTACCCCTTTGGGTTTCTGAGACTGCAACTTTTTATGGAAGTTGAAAGTCTCATTTTTTCTCTCATGAAGTCTCTGGTAGTTTTTAACTGCTTACCTTAAAGTTAGCAGTCCAATGCATAACAACTATGTCACCAGGGTTCCGTATAGTATTTGTATATACCCTCTATCAATAAAACCCTCACCCACCATCCTCTGGCTCTTACCTCAAAACTAGCATACATAAATAAAAATTTAACCACACATACTGATTCCATATTCTCCTTCTTAATAACTGTCCAGTTATATGGCTTCTAACACAACCACGCCACTCTTACTGCCTTATTCATAGTAACCAGAGATCTCAAGACAACAGAATCTAAAAGTCTACCTGGGATTTGGCTAGCTTCTTCTTTCCTGGAGTCCTTTTCCCCACTGGGGGGAAAAACACTTTAAACACTTGACTTGGTATCAGTAACACTGCTGATTTTCTCCCTATTTCTTTGGCTAAAATATGTCCTTGTCTCAAGAATCTTTTCTCTTGTCCTATCCTTGAAAATATGGTACTGTCCATATGGTCCTAACATGGTATATCAAATGATGTCTTCATATTTCTAGTTCCGATGTTACTCTTGCCTGATGGACAATTCTGCTTGGCTACCATCCTTGCCCTCACAAATCAATAGGTACAAAATTTAATTTATTCTCTTCTCCCATCACATCCACTCCTCACAGGCCTGTCTTGGGTACTTATTTAATTTATAGTTTCCAGATTGAACTTTTGAAATATTTTTTTCTGGTTCCTGGACATGTATTTGTCTTCATGTCCACCTTGCTTGTCCTTTTATCTAATTTTCTTAACATCATTTCTAGAACACACTGTTGTCATGGTGTTTAACTATATTACAAGTGAACATTTATTTTCTGCTGATTACCTGATACAATTCTAAAGGTATCACCTGAACTAGCCTATTGATTCTCTCAACAAGCACTTGAGGTAATTGTGCCCATCTGCATGCAGGCCTCAAGGGCAAACTGAGGCACAGAGAAGTTCACATTGTGTGTAAACATTGAGCAAATGGCAGAGACAGGATGGAAACCTAGGGAACCCAGCCTGTAAAAGATTGTTGGTTTATTAAACAAACAAGAGTAAATCAATGAGTGGGGACATGGATAAACCCTAAAGTAAAATTCAATATCTCATAGCTGACAACTGTGAGGTGGAGGAACTAGGGAATTACTCAAGTTTCATCTGATTTCAAATTTTATGCATTCATTGACTGTTCCAAACTGCCCCTTATATTTTTAATTGTTTTATAGCAGATGCATTTTCATTCTCTGTGGACCCACTTTTAATAAGCCCATTTAAATATTCATAATTCAAATGGGAAATCCCTTGCTGCAGCCTTCTGTGAGGCACAGACTTCAGTCAATGGCCTCTGCTCTTGGCGGTGAGGGCCTGACGCAAGAACTGGCCCAGTGTTTCTCCTACACCCGGTCTAAGCAGACTCTCAGAACAGCCTGCTGAGCCAGCAGGTTACAATACTCT
Source organism: Nesogale talazaci (assembly GCA_004026705.1). Taxonomy (NCBI): domain Eukaryota; kingdom Metazoa; phylum Chordata; class Mammalia; order Afrosoricida; family Tenrecidae; genus Nesogale; species Nesogale talazaci. The sequence continues at coordinate 154,201 of PVJH01002294.1, forward strand.
GTCATTGGTTCCAAAATATTAATTGGATGGTAATATTTTTGCTCGATAGGCAGCTGGTTCATAACCTCACGGGGAAAGTGCAAAACGGTGATAAAAAGCGCCTCAATTCTAGGAGAAATTATAATGTTTCTTGATGTCTCTAGAGTTAACTCAGATGTTGAGTTTTTTGTAATTCTTCCAAATTTACATTCATTGAACATCATTAAACTCTGAGGTAAGATGTTTATATCTAAATGTGTTATTTTGGGGTTATTTCTCAGCATTTTCATGTATCCATGAATGTGAAATGCCCAGATCAAGGCCTAAACTTTGCCAAAAAAACTATTTACTTACCAGAGATTAGAAGGATTAGATATTAAATTTATATTCTCAGTCCCTAAATTAATATCATTTGCATAATTTTTCTGACTAATATGTCACTATTGAATAGATGGATTCTTGTTTTATCATTTCTTTAAAGCCGGATTTGCTAAATATTTGGTTTGTAGCATAAAATTATATACCATATTATCTACATTTATTTACTTGTCAGAGAAAGAGAAAGCATGGTTCTATTTGTGAAACACATGGCACTTCAAAATATTGATAGCCTGAGTCCTCTGACATATGCATTTTATTATCTTGCCACATTACCAGCTACAAGGTTTGGCTGATATTTCCCTCACAATGGTGTAACAATCCTGTTACCTCTTATTTTTCTGTTCTCCAGTCCCTTGATTTGAGTGACTTCTACATATTGATGTTTTTTAAATTATTATCTTTGGTTCTGGCCTGTTCAGGCAGTATCAAGCTCAGACATCTAACCAACTGTCAAGTATTCCTCTCTTCGTCTTCTCCAGCTCCCTAAGTGTCCATTACTGGACTCACAACATGAAGAAAGATTGTCAGATAAAATACAGAACAATAAGTTTTCTGGATGCATTGAAAAGACGGAGGGTAAGTTCATCTCAAAATATGCGTCTATTTTAGAAAGAGAAAGTATGGTGTCTCTACCTGTCATCTCTATTTTGAGGTCCTTGTGCCTCTTAATCGAAATGCAAAGAGAGAGGTAACTCTCCTAGATGAAAAGGTTCCTTCTGATTAGACTCACTGCCACAGCGTCAATTCTGGCTCCAATCTATTGCCAACGGGAAATTGGATTGCTGCTACAAAGTGAAGATCCATTACGATGTCTCTTGGTACAACTAAGTCTTCTGAATAAAGTAAAATAAAATGACAAAAACTCAAATCAGGCAGGACTGCCAATGTTAGAGATCAATCAGGAATGAAAATTTAGGTCAGCACTCCAGGAAAAGTATCATGACTATCGGAGGTGTTTGACGAGTGCAAAGTGAATTTAGAATGGATAATGAAAGAAGTTTAGCTATAAATCTAACCATGTGTCAGTTTCCAAAATAAGGACCTTCATATATATGTGTATTTTCTCCTTTTTAGATCAGTTTGTCTTTTTTCTGCCCAACTGTTCTCTCTTAATTTAACAATATTTTTTATTATTATGTGCTATAGCATGGACCATAACATGTATTATATAAAAAATAATTAAGTTAGAGGGCATGACAATCACCCAAGTAATTTCCATCTTTGTGTAAAGCATTTTCAAATTTTTATTTGTAGGAAGGATAATTGTATGATATTACACTTATTTTGGTTGAACATACCAAGTACTATGTCCCTAATAAGATACTTTTGATGTAATTTCTATCCTGCCCTTGATGACCTGGACCATGTTCCACAGACTACTGGGGCTCCATCCTTTTGAGCCACTCAATAGTCTTCTTAGGCCATACCAAAAGGAGTCGATGTGGAAACCCCACTAGGCAAACTGGGTTTTATCTCAAACTCACTTGTAATAGTTTTAAGGAGCCAACATTTTCATTTGTACTTAGGAAGTAATGCCCTAGTTTGAGAAGAAACAGATAGAGGCTATACCAAGGTTATGGACTTGATGGTCCTTGAACTTTGATTCAGCTCACTTGCTCTGAGAAAACTCAATGGATGATGGCCAGGATTAGCATACAAATACTATTTCACTGGTCGCCTTGCTTTCTTATTACACAGTTAGGTTACCGTAGTAGGTATGCTTCTGCCTTTGGGAATGCATGTATTGAAAGTTCATCCTATCCCCAATCCCCATTGCTTATGTAAATAGTGGGTTTAAACTGGACAAGCCTACTTACTTTTGATTATGAAACTCTGCAATGACTTTTCTTTTTAATTGAACCAGCTTGGGCTGACCTCTTTTTTTTTTTTTTCTTTTGCATCACTGCCCTGGTGGGAGTAGGAAGTCCAACCTTGCTCGCGGAGAGCTGCTGGTGGATTTGAACTGTCAACTCTGTGGGCCGCAGTCCCACACACAATCCCCGTGCCATCGGGGTTCAGCTGTAATGATTTTTCATTACACTGAGTGAAATACAACTTCCTTTCCCTGGTATAGAGATTTGGTTCCAGACCAAAGTTGTTTTTTTTTTTTTTAGGGGGGGGGGGCGAGGATCACTGCCCTCTGATGGGAACAGGTGGCCCAGCCTTGCTCCTGGAACACTGCTGCTAGATTTGAACCGCCAGCCCAGTGGGCCGCAGTCCCGCGCACAACCAAGATACCACCAGGGCTCAGCCCTAAGACCAAAGTTTTACACTCAGACCAAAACTTACACATTTAAAAATTATGGAACATTTCAAAGAGTATTTTTGGATGTTTCTTATCTAATAATTACCTTGTTGGCAATGAAAACAAATTTTCATTAAAGTGTTTCTTTCTTTAAATAATAATAATTCTTCAAAGTAAAGATAACATATATCAAAAACATGTTGTTCTTTAAACTATGAGTGAGAACAATGGTATACACTTTGGCAAGTCTCTTGAATACCTAGTTTAACATAAGAAATCTGGACTCTATTAGCTCCTTTGGCATTCAATTTGATTGTAATAGATTGTTTTGGTTCAAGTATATGAAGAAAACCTGGCCTTGGCCAGAGGTATACTTTACAAAGACTTAAAAAAATAATTTTGGGTATTCTTAGTTGATATAAAACCAAAACTTGATAAGTGAAAATTTCTTAATGTTGAATAGCAATGTGGAATCTAAAACATCCTGAATGAAAGAATGTTTGCCTTGTTATATTAAACCCACTATTTCATGTTGCTATTTTAATAGATCTTTTACTTATGCATTATTTATTAGCAATTTTCTTTGATCATTTCAACAATATTATTCCACTGTGTTACACAGATCTTCTAAATCTTCACACATTTCATTGTAGAAGAAACAAAATATGTATTTACTAACATCACCACTAATCTCATCAGAGAACCCTCTTACTAATAATGGATACATAATTTTTTCAAAATTTATCATCTCATAGATAGTTCATATTTTATTACTTACAACCAATGCTGTCAATAGTTTTACTTGATGTACCAGGCATACTTTATACACATTCATAAACATATTCAACCAATATCAACATTTGAATCATTATGATACATTAGTAGTCTTTCAAAGAAGTGAAATGATCCCTGAAGAAAAGTGGCTCACTCAGTTTCCACTCAAACAGTAATATTTTTTCTTCATATAACTATCGTTTTGATAAGAGAAATTGCTACATGTGAACTTTGCATTCTACCATCAAAAAGGAAAAATTTGATTTAACAAAATTAATATTTTGACTGCTTCAACACAGTATTCTTAAGCAAAATTCACTCCCTCCCCCTTTCTTGCAACTGCACAGTGATAAAGAACTAATGTCAATGGTATACCATTGATTCCTTCTAAAGAGCCCTGGGAGCACAGTGGTTAAGTGCTCAACTGCCAACCAAAATAGCTGTGATTGGAACCCACCAGTATTTCAGCCTGAGAAAGGACTTGCAACCTCCTCCCATAAATATCCAGGCTGAGAAAGTCCCTGAAATGTTTAATTATCTTGGGTTAAGCAATGTGGCTATGAGTAGGAATTGATTCAATAGAATGTGATAACAACATGCTAAGGCTTATTGGTTTTCCCCAACATTGTTTCTATGTTATCTGTGTAAATGTCATCCCACTGAAATGGGGAAGGAGGATGCTAGTATCCATATGGCAATACTTTTAACATTGTCAAACCCCTAGAACTATGCTGTGTGCCCCCCAACTGCCTTGTGATAGGTAAGCTGATTGTGTCAACATAGCCAATAAACACCTGTGGGATTAATTGAAGGGTGGAGAGATAAATGGCCTGGTGAGCCTCACCTTTCTTGTCTCTTGCTCTTTGATGATCAGACCAGTGTCTGATTGCCTTAACTTGTTATCTGCCTCAATTTGCAAGCTACCTACCTGTGGGACACCTAATCCATGGACTGTGTCATTATAGTTTTAGGTTCCTTCAAGACCTGCTTCTCCACGCTACTGGAGTATATATATCACTTGAGCTGGGGACAGTTGAACCTATCATCTGGCTGACTCTTTGACTGTAGGTGACCTGCCTTGCTGTTTTCTGCCTGTGGCCAGATAGTCTGAATTGCTCTACAGAGGACTACCCAGTGGCCCTCAGCACTTGAAGGACTGCCAGTATATTAGCTGTCTCATGGAAGTGAGTTGTACTGAGCCATTTGTATTGATGTTTAGAGTAATTAACTGTATGTATGTATATATATATATATATATATATATATAAAGTCATTAGTGTCTTGGTTTTGTTTCTCTAGAGAATCCCATCTAACATACCCCCAAAAGCTGCAGTTAAAGAATTGCTTCTGTAAGATATGTGCAAAAGCATTGTGGAGAATAAGTCTGACCTCCTCTAGCTGCATTCAAGGGAATGAGAATCTAACTCCTCTTCTAACAAAGGATGATTCCTTTGAGGTCAGAGCTATCTCCCCCTTCTAACCTTCTTTAAGCTGATTGGAAGCCAATCAGTCTTCTCATAGTAGTCTACTTCTCTACTGGGTTCAATAATTGATTATAACAGGTGCACAGAACTCCTAGATAAAAGGAACCACTACTAAAATCAAAATATGGGGAACCCTGGACAGATGAACCCTTTTGGGGCCAGTAGTAAGAGTGGAGCTATTAGATGGGTGGAGTGAAGGTGGGGTGGAGAGAGGAAGCCAACTTCAAGAATCTACACATAACTTCCTATCAGGATGACAGACAAGCAGTGGGCAAGGGGAAACATCGGGCAGTATAAGCTATGACAAAGCAATAATAATTTATAAAGTATTGAGGGTTGGTAAGGCAGGGGAGAGCAAGGATGGAGGGGAAAAGATGAGAAGCTGATGTGAAGGGCTCAAGTGGAAAAGCAGATGTTTGGAGAATGATCACGGCAGCAGGCATACGAAGATGTGTGGCACAATATATGTATGTGTGTATTGTGAAAAACGATGTATGGGCGCCCAATAAAATGATTTTTTTAAAAGATAAAACCCTAAAAAAAATACCCACTACTAAGGGAAAATAAAACATTACAAGTCAAAATCAGACATGTGAAGGATGCAGCTTGTTTGCTTCCAGCGCCTCTTGGCCTACAGGCATGTCTCTGGTCCTTGATGTCTCCGCAAAATGGACCTCACCCTCTCTTCTGATCAGGCAAGTGTTACAAATCTCCTCTCTCAAAACTCAACCTCCCTTTTGTCAAGTCAATTCTGACTTCTGGTGGCGCTAAAGAATAGGGATTGCACTGCCCTGTCAAGAATCCGAGGCTTTACATCTTTAGCGGAGTAGAAAACTGCTCTTTTTAGTGCCACATAAAGCTCAGCCTCACCCTAATCAACAAGCCCATTTCCTGCCCAAAGGCATGGTGGACAAAGAAACCCCAGCCAGCAGTCCCTCCGTCTCTGCTGCCCTGGAAGCTTCTCCAGATTTACACGTGCTTAACTCCTGGTTCTCTGTTTCTCAATAACAGTAGTGCCACTGCTTCCGGGATGGTTGGTTTGCTTCATTCCTTGTGTGATGGAAAAACTGGGCATTCATCCCATTAGAGTACTTTTCACTGGATCTGTGTGTTCGCACCCAGCCATTTGGTGGGAATTACCTAGTAGGTCATGGGTCCTAGACTATGTATAGAAAAGACAAGCCAAATCATTCCATTGGGCCACACGATGCCTAGTGAGAGAGAACATCCCTTATTTGAGTCCTGCTGAGGAAATAAGAGCAAAAGTAAGTGATCCTGGCTATAGTTATCTTCAGAAATCTGAGACCCTACATGCAATCTTTTCACAGTTGATCATAAATAAATATTCTTTCCAGCAACAGTTTCCAGGTATTTCTTCTACATGTTTGTTTTACTACTGTGGGGCTCAAAGTAGATGAAATTGGAAGCATTTTTTTTTCAGGTGAAAAATCAAGAATTATCTGGATTTGCCTCACAAGTGTGAAGAAACCGACTGCTGACTCCCATGCTTGTGAACTGCCATGTGGAGAGAGAGATTAAGCTGGGGACTGAGCAAAGAACCTTGGCAGAAGAAGGCTGGCAGGCAGATGAAACAGAACCAGTTGGGGACATCTGTAAAAAGAAGGTTGCCAGCAGGGCCACAGGGTGTCTGGGTCAGATATGTTTTAGTCATGTTTCTTTTTGATACCATTTTCTATCCTGGAGAGCTTTTCAGAGAGATATTGAGGAGTCACTTAGAGGGGGCCAACTTTGCCTCCTGTAAAATTAGGGATAAGAGAGAGTGGGAGAGGCGAACTGGAGGGGTGGGGAGGAAGAAGCCGACCTGCTGTTGCTCTGTAAGGGAAAAGAAACTGTCAGATCACAGCTGGTAAATAAGATGTTACAGTGAAGCTTGAAAAGTCGGGTTCTTTCTCCTTTGTAAAGGCTCTACCTGCGTAACAGTGACAGACACATTAAAACACCATTAAACTGTGAAATAGAACACAGTGTGAAAATAGATTTAACCTTCACAGAGTATCGATCTCTACCCCGCACCGTGCCCAAGTTCTTGGACAACTGTTTTATAATAGGTTTTAGTTATTTTCCTGTTGCTATTCTGACTTCCTCAGAGGAGGGTGTTATTTCTAAAAGCTCCTGACAGCAGAGAGAAGCTGGCTTGTTTTGTAGGGAGCTATTGGTCTTGGAATGTCCTGCCAGCTGCTCTTTAAACAGAAATCGGTTTTGAGAAAGTGAGGAATGGTTTGTGGTGGCCCTTGGGCTAACTGACACCTGAGGATAGGGGTGAGAACATTACAAAGTTTCTAGGGATAAGGAAGAGGAAGTACACAAGAAAGAAGGATTGGAGGTCCTCACGACCTGTAACTTCCATTAGACCTCTAAGGTTAAAGACATTCTATAGGATGGCTCTTACAGTTATTTTCATTTTTCTTCAAAGTCTGTACATAAACAAACCTGCCCACAAAATTGCATTATTCATAAGAAACAAGCATATCGCCTAACAAAATAATCAAAGAGCTGTACCTGTCCAGATAATTTTCAGAATATATTTTGACACACTGTGCAGAATAACAAAAAGCAACATCAAAACCAAATCACTTCTTTTGATGGAGACTTTATTAGTTAATTCACTATGTCTCTGATGACTTAGAAGTCCTGGAGCAAAGTGAATTGCTAACCCCAAAAGGTAAGAGAGTTTGCTGCTTTCTGGTTCTGGAATCCTGGGAAGTACTTCAAACTTGTCTTCAAAGGTCACTGTGACTTGAAATTGACTCCGGGTGGGTGGGCAGAAGACTTAGCAAATGGTGAGATACATTTCAGTATAAAAGATAAGGGCTGAGCCTTATCTATGGTGGCGTAGTGGTTGAGTGAGCGACTGTGGGCCACTGGCTTGGCAGTTCAAATCCAGCAGTGGCTCTCCAGGTCTCTCCCACGACCCCCAGAGGGCAGTGATGCCCAAAACAAACAAAAACAAAACAAACAAAAGATAAATAACCTCAAAAATGATTCAAAGAGACTTCATCAGAGTTCAGTGGTAAAATTCTCACTTTCCATGTGGCAAACCCACCACCAAATGTCAGGGAAGGCTTTTCATGGCTCTGATATGCAACCGATCATGAAGACAGTGAAGGGTCAAGTAGCGTCTGCCTCCATCATGCATAGGATTGCCATGAGTTTGGGGGCACGTGGACAGACAGCTGGCAATAACCCTGTTTTCTTGGAGCCCTTCTATTTGCAAAATGAGAACACTCATTTTTATTTTGCTATCTAATAATAATTTTTAAATTCCTGTTTGAACAAGAAAAAGAAAAATATCCCTGTAGTGTAATTTCATAGTACACCATAATAAAAACTATATTCCCTTTATGCTTACAAATATAATAAAGATGACCCCACTTAAATATTGTTATTTAAAATTATTATGTGATAATAACTAAGGAACCCAGGTAATATAATAATAAAGTACTGATGATTGGAGCCCATCAGCTGCTCTGGAGGTAAAAGATGTGGCAATCTTCTACTCTGAAGACCAGAGCCTTGGGACCGCGATGGGAGAGGTCTACTCAGTTCTACAGGGTTATTGTAAGTCAGGACAGACTAAATGGCAATGCTTCCATTTAAAAAAAATCATACGTGATGTAACTGAACATAGAAAATAAAACTGGCTCTAATAATAAATGGACTAAAGATGAAGTTCGGTGTAGCTCAGAAAATTTCTTTTCTGTGTAATTTGGTAAAAATTTATTAAAAATATGATTTAAACATCAACTTAAATATCACAATTTACTTCCTGAATAAAATTTATACATATAGTTCCAATAAGTTCCTTTTGTGTATATATATATAATTTTTAAATAAGCTAATAAACACTGAGAAATAATAGACTAAGAAAGAAAGAAATCCCACCCATCCAAAATGATTTTATCCAATCCCTATAAAAATATAAAATACTTACCAAAATTTGTGTAATTTATATAGTAAAAACTATAAAGTGTTAAATAAAGATAAAAAATATATTTCAGCAGACTATGTCCATTTATCAAAAGACTCAGTATTGTGAAGATCTTACATCTTCACATAATAATTTATGAATATAATAAAGCTAAGCTGGTACAGTTTAAATATTTTAATCCAAAATATATATATATAATATATAAATTGACAGTCAGAATTTTCAAAATAAAAAGTGATAGGAAACAACTTAACACATGGATGTGCATAATTGGTTTGTGCCACCCAGTAAGAGCATGGGTATTTTATATGAATAAACTTACGGAGACTAAATAGTTGGTAATGGAGAATTCTAAGACATAGGAGGTAATGTTTGAGCATGAGGAAAATTGGAATGGATTTAATAAATATTTAGAAGGTAGGATCAATTAGAATTGGTGGTTGAAATAGATGTAGAAAGATTAGTACATAATATAAAGCTGATACAAGTTAAACAGTATTACATTGGTATAAAAATATAGACTAATCTTTAAAATGGAGAAAATTCTCTATAATGCAACAGCATACCAACATAAATAAGGGACAAGGAAAAAAAAGGGAGGCAAAGAGGAAGGCACTGGAGGGAACAGGGAAGGTACTGTTTGTGTCTCCCCAGGAAAAGGGGGGAGGGGCAAAACCTCAACCTAGTGTGCCAAACCTTGAGGGCAGCATACCACCATGAAGAGAGATCTGCAGGGCCAGGTCCTTTCCCAGAAACATTGACCCTCTAAGCAGAAGAATGTGCATAGAGGACAGTACTGAATATACAGCCCTAGGAGAGGGGCAGGTCTGCCCAGACCACATGGGAGTCAACTAAGAGGGAAAGAGAATGAGGGAGTGAGGGAGGCAAAGAGAGAAAGAGATTGGGGGGGTGGGGGGCAGAGGGAAGAGAGAGAATAGCATCCTGGCCTACCAAGGTTCTGGGACTCCATTTCAACTCAGAGCAGCCAATGCACAGGGCGGACCACAGGGTTGACCTCATCATAAGACAAGGCATCCCCTTACGACCCACAGTGCTACTGGGGACAGCACTGGAGGCTCAGTGCCAGAATTGTCCTCAGTCTGACCCCTTATCCCAGGGATAACAGGAAGGGAGCACAACAGAACAGCAGGGAGAGCAAAGCAATGAAGCCTCCCCGAGTAATTCTGTAAATAGACTGGGGATGGGAGCAGGGTTTCAGCTGCATCTGACCTGATCTGAAACATTCACTCATAAGGGCCAGCAACCAGACCTGCAACTATTCATAGGATATTGGTTTTTTGTTTATTTTTCAAGTCTATCTATACAAGATAAGCAGGATAAACAATTCTGGGGAGAAAAACAACCAGAACCTACGATTTCTGGGGGTGATGGGGGAGAGACAAGGGAGAGGAGGAGGTGGGAGGAAAGGGAGACAGAGGATGGTGCAAAATAAACAAATAAAACTGATTTATAAATTTTCAAGGGTTTATGAGGATGGGGTGGGGTAAGGGGTAAAAAAAAGAGCTGATACCAGGGGCTCAAGTAGAAAGAAAATATTTTGGAAATGATGATGGCAACATATGTACACATGTGCTTGATACAACTAATGCATGGATTGTTATAAGAGTAGTATGAGGCCCCAATAGAATGATTTGTTCAATGGAAAAAGAAAAAGAAAATAGAGAATTCTAAAAACATGTCCATACATATCATTATAAAATAAGCATGGTACTGCAAAATAATAGTAAAGAATGGATTGTTCATAAAACCATAAGTAACTTGTTAATTCACTTTGGGGAGAGGAGGTAAGGAGACTCAGGTGACGTCCATCTCTCTTACAGTTAATACCTAAATAAAACTAGATCTCCTGATTAGTTGTTTATAATATGTTTTATATTTTGTTTTATGTCACTTTGTTCTTTCTTTGTTTTTGACCCTTATGAACTATCGCCCATTGATCAGCACAGCACAGCTCTTTTAATTTTATTCTTTCCTTGTCATAAGTTCCATTCTCCTCCTACTGGGTATCCCCCCCCAAATCCCCTCCCCCAATGCTCTTGAAGATACTCCTGCCTGGGGTTAAGGAGAGGTGTAAGGTTTAACACTCAGGAAACACTTGAGAGTATAACTAGCATTTTGTACAGACTCAACGAAAACAAACTATTGCTAAAAAAAATAAGGTACAAGAACAGTTGTAATACAGAGAGAAATGGAAATATTCATCAACCAGGAATACGTAGTCTTATATGCATTTAAAGCACAACAAATTAAAAGGTCAAAGGACTTTTCCATGATCACATACATTAGTCTAGATTCTTGCTGGACTGACAGCAACCCAACCCTATTTAAATTATGCAGAAAGGGAGGCTATTGGTCAATTAACTGGAACATCTACAAATGATCCTTTTTTCACAATAACGTTCAAGAACCCATATTACACAATTCTGGTCTGCATTAAACGTATGTATTCATAGGCTGATTTTCACCACATGATGGACAAGATTGCTATGAAGAATTGATTCCAACCTGGCAAATTTAGATATAATCTACCAGCTCTCTCTCCTTTTCAGTGTTTATATATGTAATCACTCTTGAAAAACCAATTCTAAGTTCTGATGAAATCACTATTGCAAACATTTGGCATATTAAAATGTCTGAGCCTGGACCATATAAGCAATCCTTGTAGCTAAGTTTGGCTACTTGGTTCACATACTCAACAGACCACAAGGAGTTAGGGGAAAGGGTTATTGTATATTTTGCTTTTGTTTCCCACCAGAGTAACTTATACGCAGCTATTTTATATATTTTTCATATTTTTAGCTATTGCATTGAAAAACAGTACTTTGAGGGTGAAGTGGGTCTTTTTCAAAACATCAAAAGTATCAAAACCACAAATCTTTGTGCTAACAACAAAAATCAATAAACTGATGTTAGGAAATTGCCAAGGCTAGAAATGAACTCTGTAATTTCTTGAGGGCCCTAGTGACAGAAAGACCTCATTAAGTTGAAAGTCACCTCCTCAACCACTACCAGGGACTTGTGGACCAAAGTGACCTGCTTTAGACATTACATCATGGTCCTTGGAGCTAAAGTGAGCTTGTTCAAAGATGAGATGCAATTCAAGCTTAGAGGTCTAAATGGAGAGAGAAGGGGGACAAGTGATATAAACTCTGTAAGACTGAGGTTTCTTTAAATGAAGCAGGTGATGTGTGCTGAACAATAGTTACAAATACAATCTCAAGCATGAGATAGGCACACCAAATCTCTCCCCCCACCCCCAACTAAATTGATAGGTTGGCAGATCTGAGGTCTATATCCTTTAGAAATCCCACTGCACAGCTTGGAGATTTAATACAGCCAGAGAGGCAATAAATAGCACAAAGGTCACTCATAGTTTCAACAATGATGGGGAAATGTTTCATTTTATGAAAAAAAAACCACACAGAATTCAAGTAAAATTGAGCCCAGAGAGGACTGGTGTGAAACTGCAGAAAACAAATAATGAAATCCTGAATTCCCATGAACCTGTCAGAAAATCCAAATTTCCTTTGACAACAGATCTTACCTCTCCTGATATAAATGCTTTTAGGAGGCAAATGACTCCTAAAGTAATTTGAGGTCAGCATCGATTAGGGAAATTGCTTTGGCCATCTTAATCTTTATTGCTGGATTTGCATTTGTGAAAACACAGTGGGAGAAGTGAGAACTTGATCAAACATGAAGGCAAGGAGCTGCACAGACTTCTCTCCATTGATTTTCTTAGGGATCTGAGTTCCATGAAGAGTGTATTAGTTTCCTAGAGTTGCTGCAACAAAATCCACAGAAGTTGTAAGAACAGAAATATATTATCTAACAGTTCTGGATGCTATATTTCCATTTCAATGTTTTTGTCACGTAATATCTCAAAGACCCTAAGAGAAGTTCATTTCTTATTTCTCCCAGATTTGGCTATTGAACCATACTTACTCTGCCTCTGTGTCCCTTCTTATCTTTTATAAAGGTATCACTCACAGAAAATATAGACTATAAGTGTTCCTTTTGGGGGTTTATTTAAAAGGTGTTATAATATGTCTGCACAATAAAGGTAAAATTCTAGTTTTTAAGATGCCTGCAATAGTCCTAATTTTATGTACATATATATATGTACACATATATAAGCATAATTAAATATTTTCAGAATCTATTATCATGACTAAAAATAATGTGTGGGGAGGGCAAATGATTAATACACTCAGCTGCTAAACATAAAAACTTGGGATAAAGGCCTAGCAATCAATCTACTTCTGAAAAACCCAGCCATTAAGAACCCTGAGAAGCACACTTATAGGTCAGTACATAGAGGGGCACCATGAGTCGAACTCAACTCAATGATAATTGGTATTATGATTCAAATGTGATCTCATATAAACAACTAATATCTTCAAAGACCCTATACCTTTAAAAAGCACAGACAGACTTTACTATTTCAATATACCTTTTGCGGATACAACTCAACTCATAACAGAAAGTATAATCAAATAAATCATCAATAAACCAAGAATTTTAGGACTAAACGTTAGTACTAATATGAAGGTGACATACTGGATATGTATTCTCCTATGTTAATGACAGAATTAAACCACATGTTTTTGCCTTTTCAATACCCTCTGCCATAGGCTGAGTTCTCTAGAGAAGCAAAATTAGTTATGTTTATGATACATATACATATATAGTGTAATTTCATACGAAGAGAATGGATAGCTGAATGGATGAATTTATACAAATACAGCAATTAAATCTAGGCACCACACACTTTTTGGAGAGCTCGTTCCATTTAACATAACACAATTGCTAAATTTGCACCCACAAAGCAACTAAGAGTTTGGAAGGAATTCATGATGCATATACTACAACTCAAGAAGGAATGAGATGAACCTACACATCCTTATACTATAATGTGGAGGGATATGCTAAGTGCTATATGGGTAAAAGCAGGAAGGTCTGGATATTGGTTTATAGGTTTTACAAATATTTCTTAAAGAAGTGTACTATAGGAAACACATTGCCACAATAAATCAACTACCTTGGGTAGAAACAGAGGTTTATTCTAGATCAAGAAAGGGGAATTCAGAAATTAGCCATGGTGTAAGTAGACTGAAGCCAATCATACCTATGGAAGAGTAGTGTATATAAGATTGGAAAGTTAAAAAGAAATAAGATTGGAAAGTTAGATTAGGCCAGGTACTTTCTGCATAGTCCAGCATCTACAATTGCTGGATTAGAACTATGACCATGTCATTTGTTAACTATTCTATTTCTGACATCGAAATGCATGCATGAAGGATATTTCTTCTTGGCAAGGGTATTAATCTTTATGCCTCAGTTCTACTACATATTAGGAAGGGTCTTTATCCAGAGGCTCTTGTGAAGGGGGGATATGAGTATAAGTAATAAATAAATATATCTGTTTACATATATTTATTAAATATATGCAATTGCAAAATAATAAAAATTTTTATTAAACAAAAATGTCAAAAATATAAACTTGGTTTTGGTTAACATATCTTTCATTTAGGTCTATACCTTTCTGAATGTGGCATTTTCCTCTCTCTAAACTTTGTCCAAAGAATTCTGTGCTCTTTGATTCATAACACACCAAAATGGTAGCTTGGACATCCTGAGGGACTCAGATTGTCTTTCTCTTAAAGACCTGTGTTTCAAGAACAAGAAGATGTCTGAAGAAGCAGTCCTAGAATGGATGAGCTGGGATTTCATAATGGAATTCACAGACGCCACCCCATGCTAGGCACATAAAACACACAGTTATCTTATCAGAATGGAAGAAAGTCCTCCCCACAACTTTCCTAACCTTTTTTCTCACCAGTGTAGTTTTAAATTTCCTAAAATTCCATAAACATAAATTCCCATTACCACCCTGTGGTCTTTAAGCAAAATCAATCAGGATTACACCTTGTGAATTCTTAAAAAATAGATACCATGAACTTCTGATCTGACTGATAATCCTTGAATTAACCTGTTCCAGCTCTCAAAAGTCACTGAATTACATACGTTCCCTGAATTATATTGGTAAATCAGAGTCTTCCTAGGTACAATTTGTTTCATAAAGTGGTCTTCATTAGTTTCAATCTTGCTCGAGTCAAATGGAATGTTCAGCTCTTTGAATTTGCTGATCATGCCATGCTTGCTGGAGTCAAAATGCTCACTTAAAATGGAAAATGCTGAATGGCATGCATTCCATCTTCAATAGCTATCACTCATAGCAAATGTCAGAGGATTCAAAGAACAAAACAATACCCCACCCCATACCAGTTTCATGACCATTGACATGTTTGGACAATTGTTGAAGCTACTGTGTTAAGAGTAAGAAGGTATCAAGCCATCTCACACCCCTCAAATAAGCCACAGGATTATATTGAATGGAGAAATAAATACATGATTAATTTATTGGAGACAAATGGAAGCTCAAAGCCTGAAAGCCACTGTCCTATTACCTTAAGGTCTGGTCAAAGTGCAGTGCCGATCATGTCTACTTAACAATGATGGGACCTTATCATGATACCATTTTGGGTCACTTATGTAAGCACTATTAAAGGTTGCTTTTCCTTTTGTTTTCTTTGAAATATACAATTATTGACTTGTTGTCTTCTTTATTTGGAAATGTTTCTCAAATTCTCAGAATAGCCCTATGTCCTTTTTGATTACTCACTTCTCTTTACTCCCAATCATTATCTCCTACATTGTTGTTCCAGCCAGATCTAACCTCCATTTCTATAATCAAAAATTTTAGTAATTTAGAACATTCCATCAACTCAGGAGGTAGCCTATGAGCATGGTCCTGTCCTCCTGAAAGAAGAAGTGCAAGATATACTTGTTAAAGCCTTAGTCAAAAATGAGACTCCAAGAATTGATGGAATACCAATGGGAAAATGTCCACAAGCCGAATAAGCACTGGAAGCACCTAGCCAGGAAATTTGGAAGAAGTTACTTGGCCAACTGACTTGAAGAGATCCATATTTGTATCCTTTCTTAAGAAAGGTGATACAGGAGAACACTCAAATTATAGAGCATTATCATTAAGCGCACATGCAAGTAAAATTTTGCTTAAAACCATCCAACAATATTTGCAGCAGTAAATTGACAGGGATCTGCCAGAGGTGTAGGACAGATTTCAGAAGAGAACATAGAACGAATGATAGCACTGCTGATTTCAGATGGTCCTTGACTTAACGCAGAGAATTTTAGAAAGATGTATGCTTGTCTCATTGACCATGCAAAGGCATAGGACTCTATAGACCATAATAAACTGTGGATAAACTTGAGAAGAATGGTAATTTCAAAACACTTGTTTGTACTAACAATGAACTTGTAATTGGAACAAGAGGCTGTTGTGTGAACAAAACAAAGGAATACAGGCCAGATGTGTGCCAGGATGGTATCCTTTCAGCATATTTCTTCGATCTATATGCTGAAAAAATCAAGACAAAAGCTGGGTTACATGAGGAAGAGTGCTTATTAACAACCTGTGATATACAGATGACACCGTGTTGCTTGTTGAAACATTTGCTGATACATTTGTAGCATTTGCTGATGATGATTAAGAATGATTAGGAAGATTAAGGATGATTTCAGTATGATTAGAACTCTGTGCAAAGAAAATCAAAGTTCT
Organism: Nesogale talazaci; assembly: GCA_004026705.1. Classification (NCBI taxonomy): domain Eukaryota; kingdom Metazoa; phylum Chordata; class Mammalia; order Afrosoricida; family Tenrecidae; genus Nesogale; species Nesogale talazaci. The sequence goes on from PVJH01002294.1 coordinate 170,679, forward strand.
CACCACCAGGCCAATAGGTAACATCATAAATAGAGAAAAGGTTAAAGTGTTCAAGGATTTTTTCAAGGTTTGTGTGATGCACAATGAATCCTCATGGAAGCAGCAGTCAGGAGATCAACAGAAGCATTGCATTGGGTAAATCTACTGCACAAGACTTGTATTGAGAGTACTGAAGATGGGGAATGTTACTTTGAGGACAAAGATATGCCTGACATAAGCCTTAGTTTTCTCCATTCCATCATATGCATGTGAAAGTTGGACGTTGAATAAGAAAGACCAGAGAAGAATTGATGCAATTGAATTTTGGTGCTAGAAATGAGTATTGATAATATCATGGACTTTGAAAAGGATAAACCAATCTGTCTCAGAAGAAGTAAGGCCACAGTGTCCCTATGAGTAAAGAAGGGACACTTTCATCTTATCTAAGATTTCATCTTATCTAAGTCAGATTTCATCTTATCTAAGTCAGACATGTTTTCTGGAGAGATTAGTCCCTGAATAAGGATATCATGCTTGGTAAAGTGAAAGGAGTATCAAAAGAGGAATGCCCTTGAGGAGATGGTTTGACATAGTGGCTGCAACAATGAGCTCAACCACATGTGGCGGGGTGATTGTGAAGCTCGGGCGGGATTGTGCAGTGCTTCATTCTGTTGAGCGTAGGGTCACTATGAGTAGGAGTCAGCTCAGTGACATCTAAAAAAAGGAAGTTAAAAGTATTAAGAGCTCTTCCTTCCTTCCTTCCTTCCATCCTTCCTTCCTTCCTTTCAACAATCCCCCATCTGCACTAAGACATAGCCCATTCCTTAGAAGAGAGCTTCTGTTAAAAGTTAGATCCCTATTCTTCATTCTTCTACATAACACTCATCACAATAATGTTGTATACCATTATTTAAACATTAGGAGATTTTTCCTCTCTCAGGGTCTGATTGGATTTCATCTCATTTTTCAGTATATTGTTACTTCTAGGTGCTAGAGGTGTCATTTTTATTATGACCATGGCAAATCAACCAAGATATCTACCTACAGTATGTAGGTACAGTATATTGCACTTTCTTAAATTTTATGGCTGCTCTAGTACCAGAGTTTCTTTAAAAAAAGATTAAAATGTAAAATCATTAGTACTGAGCTAAGTTACAGTTTGGGGATATGTCTGGGAAAATAGAAGGACGTGAGAACTCCACCTTCCACAGCTCTCTGGACAAAAGTGTATTCTAGGGTGTCAATAGAGAATCTATTTTTAAGAAATGGAAAAACAATTAAAAATATATTGAAAGAAGAAAGAAAAAGAGAAATCATTCCTAATTAATTCTGGTGCCCTGCTCAACCCCAGCCTCTTTGTAATCCTACTGGGAGCATCTTTATTGATCTGCAGGTCCAGCACCAGGCTTCTGATGCTTATCTCAGCATAAAAACAGGTCCCTGTGATGAGCAGTGATTTAATTACATGACAATCACTGTTAACAATGCATGAAGAATACGGAAAATATACATATACAGAGCAAGACTGGCCATGATAAATGCAAAGAGGTGGCATTGATATCCAGTAAAGTTTCTGAGTAAAGTCCTTTGCTGATACTTTCTCACAGAACAAAAACAATACTCAGTATCATGAAATGACTTAAAACAGGCAGTAGTGGTTTAAATTTAAGGAAAAATAGCAAATACACATTTTAAAACGTTATGTTTTATATGATGACAACCCATTTTTAAAACATAAAAATGCACCTAGATTGAAAGTTTTCCACAAGATTGAAAGATTTTTAAAGGCAGAGAATTTCTCTTGCCTTAAATCTACATGACTTGTTAAACACCTAGGTTATGGTTAATATTCAAAATTATGGACAGAATTGGTAAAAATTGGACATAGGAGAGAAGGGGGAAGATGGCGGCCAAATAGGAAGCTCACTCCCTGAGCTCCTGGAAATTGGTGAGTAGGGGTGACTCAGAGAAGGGGCTCTCAAATTGGGTTTTGTGACTCCAGGAAAGCTCAGAGCCCTCCCCTGAAGCAGGAGCAGGCTCGACCTGCACACCCACGCTCCCTATGGAGGAATGCCACCACAGACGCCAGCACAGATGCTGCCTTTTCTTTGTGACGGCAGAATCCGCAACCGTGAGTCCAGGGACCCGCAGTGCATCAGTCCACGCGCAATTGCTAACCAGTCCTTCCCACCCCAGGGTGCCCAGGAGACACTCCACGCAGACCCACACATCCCACTCCCCATCCCCAGAATGGCAGACCAGGCCCTCCCCCACCCAGGAGGCTCTTGCCCAGGCGCATCATAAGGGTGCCACTATTGCCCAGGATAAGATTAACCCATCCCCTAAACACACAGAGCCCCGCCACCTGGACCACACTTTTTAACAGGAGCAAAAGGCACACCCGCACTCCCCACAGACGGCACTCCCCACAGATGCTGCTGGTTCAGGGCTCCCACCCTGCAACCTACGACCCCTAGTAGAGAGGTCCCAGTTACATTGTCACCTGGGTAAACAGCCAGCCAGTCCTCCCCACCACAAGATGCCAGAGGGTTTTTTCCCACCTATCTGTGACAAGTGCCCCTAGCCAGGAACAGATCACCCAACACCCAACCCACTCCCCAAACCCACTTCCCCCACTTGGCCAACACCTTCCATCAGATCCGCAATGGCCCAGCTGCAAACAGTTCCTGAGGAAAGCTATAATATAAGACCAGCCTCCCAAACAGAGGCCCCAGGGCCACAAAACATTAAGGAAAACATCACCTAATTCAAATAAACAAAAACAGCTAGCTGCTTCCACCCTTTCAAGAAAAGAGAAACCAAATCCAAGGAAAGAAGACTAGCTGGACCTAACAGCAGTCACAGAAAATTCAGAGATTTATCAACCACAGAAAGAAATCTTCAAGATGTTATGAACACCTATGCAGGTCTTAAGCGATGCATT